>JAVXUM010000036.1:11281052-11295672 GCA_035590655.1 Pouteria glomerata
ATTATATTATAGATTATTATTATAATAATATATTATATTGTTATATATATAATATAATATATTATATTATAATATAATAAATATAATATAATAAATTAATAATATAATATAATTAAATATTTTCTAAAAATAAAAAAATAATAATTATAAACAAAATTACGTTTCTAAATATTGTTTTAGTTTTCATTTCAGGAAAAAAAAAAACGACAATAAAAAACATAAAACAGAAAATCACAACAGAAAAATAATAACAGAAAAACAACAGTGTTGTCAAACGGGCCTTAACGATTAATTTTGTGTCTTTGTTTTTTTCAGGTAGAAACCAATGATCACTTTGTTTTGATTTTATACTGTCTATAATATCTAACGACACCCATCCAGTAAGCTTCTTCAACACTGGTGCACATCTCGACTTTTATCAACGAGTTCCAACAACTTTCAATGAACTACGATAAGAGTATAAGTTATAATTTTAACATATTTTTCTAGAAAACTATCAAAATAATCAAATTCATTCCATATTTAATTTATAAAGAAAACTAATAAAATAAAAAGTTATATAAGATATGGAATGAAAATTAATAAAATAAAAAGCTATGGACAAGAATTAAAGCTGCACGAAGAGCTAAAAGAAAAAGGAAATAAACAAAAGGAATAAATAAATAGGGGGGAAGGGCTATACAAAGCTGAAAAGTTAAAAAGCAGAGGACAAAGAAAAGGCAATATATATAGGTGATGATATAGAACATGCAGGTGTAATTTTATTATTACATTTTCTGATGAAAACTCAACTTTATGTTGGAGATAAATATATATATATATATATGTATATATGTATATATAGGTTTGGATGAGGGATGGAATGGAAAGAGGGTTGAGAATCCGTCTCAAAGCACAAAACAATTCAACGAGGGCATTAGTTGAGGGTACAGATGAGGAAGCAACCACTTATGCTATGGAGCCCAGAGGGTCTGGCAGTGATGTATGGTGCAAATCTAATGGTGTCACCGCCCACCGCAGCACTGCAGCCCCACCCCCAAAATGGATAGGTATTAATGCAACATCTACATATCGAAAACAGAATAAGGGGCCATTTGGCCGCACAACATTTAGTAAAAAATTATACATTCTTAATTTTTGAGTGTTTGATAAACTATTAATTTTTGTTATTTTTTTGCTTAGATATAATAACTTGTCAACTCAAAAATTATCAAAAGTTGTTCAAAATTATCAAAAGTTGATAAAACTTGTCGAAATTAATCAAAAAATTTATCTAACACTAAAAATTGTAAAAAGTTGTTAAAAATTACTATATGCTTCATTAAACATACTAAAAATTATAACTAGTAATTTTTGATAAAAAAATAATAAAAAATTTTAAAAATTATACCTCCAAACGTCTTTTAAAAAAATTCTACCAAAATAACATGACAGTAATAATTTTATAAATGCATACGATAAAGTTAATTATCTTTTATGCTTCTTGTACTAATGATAAAACTCATTATACTTTTTAAAGGGTCCTCCACTTAGAGATTTTGTTCAGACAAAAAAAATGGACACCCCCCATAGAGTTTGACAAAGATTGTCTCTCTTCTCTTGGTCAAGATAGAATTAATCTATCAACACTTTGTTTGAGAGGATTTGAAGGCGGTGTCAGTGTTCGAGATTTCATCAACATTAAGATCGATGATAAAAAAAACTCTACTTTGAAAGTGTTGGGTGTAACAAAAAATAACAAAAAATATGGTTAAAGTAATTTTTTAATATTTGGTGTGAAATCACGTTTTTTAAAGATAAATAGTAAAATTTTTAATTTTTGCAGAGAAATCCGTCGGAACAGTTGTAAAATCTGTCGAAACGGTTTTGAAACCTCATCAAAGAATATTGACAATGGATCTTATTTGATAGCTTAGATGACGGTGGTCACATTAAAAAAAATTACAATTATCCTATTAATCGAACTCGAGTCATGTAATTTTTTCTAAAATTATAATAAGTATAAATATGTAAAAAGTAGTGAAGAATTTTAAAATTTTTAAGAATTTTTCAGAGTTTTCAAAAAAATTGGACCCGCCAAACGCCTATCAGTCCAGTTGCCTCCTACTTGTTTGGTGAATCAAAGTATTCAACAATAGGCCTCGATTGAACTACTGTTAATTTTATAATCGATGCTTGTGTCACCCGAAAGTCAAAGTTCTTGTATCTCCTTGGTTTTTTCGATAAGAATTTTTCACGTAGAATTTGTGTGTCAATCTCTCTTATTTTTCTTTTACACTTGTGCGATTGATTATTTGTAATTAATTATTATACAAAAAATTCAAAATTCAACATTAATATTAAGTACAAATACCATAAATACATATAAATTTTTGAAATTGAAAGGGTGTTAATGCTTTCCACTTTACAGTACAAGAATATAAGTATAATCATAACTAATATCTTTATGAACTTAAAATTTGAAACTTTTAATGTGACGAAATAATAGGTTCACCGCACACCGTTAGCCAAATCTTTATGAACTTCTACATTTGTACCAAATTGGTGAATCTGAAAGTGACCAAACAGAGGGCAATTGTTTTGCGTCTGGTCTCTAGCAAGTCCAGTACTGTTTGGTATGTTCATCAATTGGGTAATTTGTATATATATATATATATATGATCAATACACTAGAGTAGGTTGAGCAATTAATGGAAGATCCTAGGTTACCAATATCATTGGTTAATAATTCAGAAAGTTATTATTATTTTTTTTTTCCTTGAAAGTTATTTCCTTAGG
Organism: Pouteria glomerata; assembly: GCA_035590655.1. Taxonomy (NCBI): domain Eukaryota; kingdom Viridiplantae; phylum Streptophyta; class Magnoliopsida; order Ericales; family Sapotaceae; genus Pouteria; species Pouteria glomerata. The sequence continues at coordinate 11,283,831 of JAVXUM010000036.1, forward strand.
TGCTGGCTTTAGGCAGCCTGTTGGTCGCCGGGAAAGATGGATTCCTAACCTTTTTCCTTTCCTTCTCCTATGGTAATTAATTAAGTAACACTAGAATAGAATATGTAACATGTTCAAAATTAAGGTCAAGTAGTTAAACGTGAGGGCAACCATCTTAAAAAGAAATTGGAATCAAATCAGGAGAAAATTCTCCTTTTGATCTTGGGTTGACAGTATATGTATATATATATATATATATGTTGTCAAAACTCATTTTTATATATCAAGTGGAGTTGGCTTAAGCTCATGAGTTGAAATTAACTCCTACATCGAGAGTTTGGATGATGTGTGTGCGTAATAAAATTCTTAAGTGACAAATCAAGTTTTAACTTGATTTGTCAGTTTTATAATAATTTTCTCTGCATTTAAAAAAAAAAAAAGTTATGCCAAGTGGAATTTTGAGAATGGACAACTTGTTCAAAACTTTATGTAAATAAACAAAATAAAGAAATGTGTAGAAGAGAAGACCGACAATTAATTAAAAACAGCTGAAGAATTAGTACAATATTGGCGTTCATTTTTTAGGCATTTTCTGTGAAGTTTCATTCTTGTGAGAAAAGCAAGATTGTTACATCATGGATGTTGCGATTTGAAGGACAGGAAACTAAAGACCCGGTAACTTTCATCACCATATTGGTTTTACGGAAGTGAACGGATCAAAAACTATAATCCTGACTAATTTTATATATCTCTTCGTATTAGTTACTTTATTTCATATATATAATAACAATAACTCGTGATTACGGCACTCTATGTAACTCATAAGTTTTAATATTTTTTTCTAAAATTTTAAACTCTAACGACTACTACATATATTTTGATTTCTCTCTCTATAATTAATTTTTAATAAGTATCATAAAAGAAAACATAAATTTTAATATTTTAATTAGAAAATTTTACCTTTCTAAGCATCATAATTGAACGGAATCTACTATTTAAATATGTTAAAATTTAATTGAACGGAATCTACTATTTAAATATGTTAAAATTTAAAATATCTAAGCCATTTTATGAGATAAATATTAGTGGGATTCACTAAAATAAGAATTGAGAGGAAAGTTAAAAATATAAAAATGATTTCGATCATAGAATGAAAAAAAAATTAATTTTTAATCGTTAAATCTTAATTTATGAAAGAAAAATTTTTATAAATCATCTTGTTTTTGCTATACATATGTATATATATATATATATATTAGTCATCCAAAGGAAACTTCACTTGAAATTTCTAATTAATTCCTTGTAATAAAGTAAAGAGTTCATTTAAACAAGTGTGCCAAATAATAAAGACAACTCATATACAAGCGGCATGTGCAGTGCTTTAGGTCTTCAAAGCTAAAATCATAACTCATTAGTAAATACACTAGTTATAATTCCTTGTCCAACTTGATGTACTCCCTAAATGAGCTGCATAATTAAGGTCCCGTTTGTGTACCAAAACTATCTTTTGGTTTTTATAACTTATTTTTGTTTTATATAATTTTTTATTAAAATTTAAATTTTATTTTTATAAATTATAGTTTTTAAGCATGTTAATTGCATTTGTATAAAATATAAAAGATTTTGAAATATTCACATTCGTTTTAAAATAATAACAAAAAAAAATAATTTTTTTGATTTTTTTTAACTTTCATCTAAGCGAACATGAATTTTTTAATTTTTTTAATAAATGTAATATATACGTCTAAAAATTATAATTTTTTAAGAAAAATTAAATTTTGATAAAGAAAAATCATATAAAATTAACACAAACTACAAAAAATTAAAAATTAACTTTTGGTCCTAAATTAACCCAAAGTCAAATTACATGATTCCTAGTCCTACGCATAAACTGAGATTTCAGATAGCTTATTTAATGATTATTGCAAGTTGTTGGAACTCAAATTACTTGTTTACCAAAAAAAAAAAAAGAAGAACTTAGATTTTGTTTATCAAAAAACGACCCTTTAAATTTCCTGTTGTTGGTCTCTGCCAGCTTGATTTTGGTGTTCGGAAACATGCCACATTACAAATAATATTTTTCGCCAAAAACATTTAAGTTGCGGACCGGTTATCCTTTAAAATTTAAATATTTTTTTTATACATAGTCCAAAATTTTGATACTAACTAATTTTTCTGTCCATATTTAATTCAAACTATTGCTTATTTTTGCACGCACAAAATATATATATATATATATCTATTATACAATTTAGGTCATTGATTTGATATTTATATGCTAGATCAACGGCGGTTATTTATTTTTCATTCCCGTGTCTTTGGCACGGTTAAATACTAGTATATATATATATTTAAGAACATAAGTATTTTTTGAAAAATATTTTTTCTTAAAACAAATGGCATTAAATTTTTTTTATCCATACTTAATTTAGAGCCCGGTTGAAGGTAGAAAAAAGTTAACTTTTGATAGTTTTTTATGTTTTTTTTAAGTTATAATTTTGATGTGTTTGGTGATAAAAGTGCATATTTTTGCAATTTTTTTGTAACTTTTAGGTGTTTGGTAAAATTTGTTACTGTAGCGAACAAAAAAGTGGCAACTTTTGAATGTTTGGTAAAAGTTTTTACTGTAACAGAGTAGAAAAGTGAAAAAAGTGATGTCTGCTGTAATAATTATTTAATGTAGTGGAGCAAAAAAGTGAAAAAAATTATGAATTTACCAAACGTCTAAACACTGTAAAACTACCAACTTTTAGTATTTTTTTGTGATTTTTTGAACCTTCAAAGGGCTCTTAATCTATTGCTTATTTTTATTCACACAAAAAACATGCATGTATTTTTAACAATTTTTTATTTAAACAAATAGCTTTAATTCAAAATTTGAATGGCCCTCGTATAATTTAAGCATATAAAAATATTTTTAACCAAAATATTTTAAAATTTCAGAACCAATATGAAACTAACATCAAATAATGCTAAAGAAGATAGGAAAAAAAAATGAAGAATGAGACCAAAAAGATACAATATTAGTCCCTACAAAACAAATCAAACAAATGGGTATTTGAAACTTCATAGCAATCAGGACAAAAACTGTAAAGGGGACCCTCCACGAGAAGGGTTGGGGTACGTCCGATTCATATATATCCCACTAGTAGTTGCATTCTTGTACAGTTGTGATAGTTGCTAGCTAGCAAACTGAAAAGGTGACAAATGCATCTAATTAATTACGGAATTGAATTGTCTGGTGAACAAAACATGTGATTGGAAAGAGGCATTAAAGTTGACATCTCCACCTGCACTGTTGCGGTTGACTTTTATCTGATATTAAATGAAATGTTTCATCACACTTCAGTCATTTTTTTGTTATAGCACATTGATGCTGCACGTTCATGCATATGTTGTTGACCTAAAAATTAATCCAAGTTCTCCAAACACCCGTTTCTGCCCACATGTTTATTATTTGCTCCCTTTAATCTTAATTTGAATTGTAAGCAATTTTCATTTGAGGTTTTAGCTACATTTTAACTTTCAAATAGAATGAATTATCTTGAACTAGAACACAAATTAAAAAAAAAACCTCAAATCGTGCCAGAATCATTAAAGGCACGTTTGGACCTCAATTTTTTCTCAAAATCTTTATAAATCCTTACAAATCTCTACAAATCCTAATAAAATATCTATAAATTTTAAAAAATTCTTACACAAAATGTCAAGAAGCGTCTATTAGAATTTCGTTCGAACGAATATTTCCTATTCATTATCTGTATCTTTTGTAATTTATTGATTGCACTCTAAATATCAAAAAATAACTCAAATGATATTTTATCTAAATTTTTATAACTCCAAACAGCGCCTAAATCTTGCTGCGGCACTAGAGAATTGGGATAGTAATGCTGTTTATAACCAAGTTTTGTTTTGAAACAAGAACTGATGTCCTGATGTACATCCCACCCTCTTGAGGGCCTTACACTGTTTTCCTGTCCGCAAATCTGCAATAGCATATGACTCTCCTTTTTAGTTTTACACCCTTGATCAAAAACACAGATCATTTTCTATCAGCTTTTCAATTTTTTTTTTTTTCTAATTTTCAATTCCTTCAGATTGTACATACTCAGCTGATCCCAACTATATGTATATATACACATACAGATTTAATTAGAACTCTTCGTCGTCTATAGTTGTCCTGGTGATGGGAATCGACCACCTACCAAGATGAGCAGTGTAATTTATGCACCTAATAACACCTTTCCCAGCGGGTCCATCAGGGAAGTCTACAACGCTGACGCTACCAGCATCAAGATGAAACGATCCCAGCCATTCTTTTGTCACCTTCAAGCAGTGCCCCAACAACGCAATGTGGACCGCTGGATGGCCAACCGCGACAACTATGCTTTCTGCCTCTGGAACGCTCGATAGTTCCTCCAACAAGGATTTCCAGGCATCTCCCGATTGAGCCCACAGTGCTGTCCTTGCTCCGTCTTCATATCCACTTAACCAACTAGGCTGAAGATACAAACTTTCTGCTGAATCCTGTTGAACAAAAAGCAAGCTATTTAAAATTAGACTACCCAACACCTTCGTTTGACAATCATGAACTGTTGCTAATTAGCTTTAAGTCAAATTTTTCTGTTTTCGAGCTATGTGACTTTTATTTATTTATTTAGTTATTTATTTTTTTTAACCTTTGTTTAGTAGCTTTTAAGTATGTTATCCACGTTTCAAAAAAAAAAAATTACAAAAATATGCTTAAAAATAGGAAATTTATATAACAGTTAAAAAGAAAAAAAAAAACGACTTATTTGAAATAAGGCAACTCTTTTTCACTTGTAATTGGATTTTCCTATTTTTAATTATTTTTTATAATTTTTAAAAAAAAAATGTGAATAACACGCCTAAAACTATCAAACGCACATGAAGTGGCCCAAAAGAAGCCAACTTATTTGAAATAAGTCAGTTGACGCCAACGGATCAAATTATTTTTTTGTTCTCCTTGGAGTTCAGAACTATGCTGTAAATTTTGGCTACTTAAAGCAAGAGAAAAAGCTTTCAAAGCCGAATATTAACTCACAAATTGTTTGATAGTTAAATTTTATCTTTGGGAAGAGATTATTCCAGATGATTATAATAATATACTTCTAACTGCTTTCCTGCATCTTCTTGCCAACGAAACTGACCATTATGAAACTTTGAAATATCAAATTTATGGTTCCCTTGCCTTCTTTGATTGCTGAAGAATGTTTTCAACGTCAAGGTTCTGCATCTGCTTCACTTCCACATAGCGAGGCACGCAGTCAGCACCCAAGCAATCGGCAGCTTCTTGAACCTATAGTCAACGTTAACCGATATACATTAACTTCAAAAGGACAATGAATGCCTTCTAAGATGGTGTGAAAGAGTGCCTAAGGCAGTAAATCAATATACATTAACTTCAAAAGTACAATGAATGCCTTATAAGATGGTGTAAAAAAGTGCCTAAGGCAATAACACGACGGAAATAAGCTTACTCTGGAGATGGCATTGGCTGTCTCAATTGAGGCCATTTTGGGGCTGCTGACTATAGTGTTCACCTTCAAATCAAGAAGTAGCTCTGCAGTTTTCTGGGACTGTTATGAATTCAAGAGATAAAATTACATTATAATAGCAAAGTATATGAGGTATTTGCCAGATGCATGGCCCCCTTTAACAGATTTCCCCAACCCATGCAAGAGGAAAAAGTATTCCAAGCCCAGTATCATTGTTTTAAACGACAACTCCAGCTTATGTAAATTTTAAAGCATCTTTTGAAGAAAAGACTTCCGCCAAAGTATAGACCTGTGCTTGCAACTGAGAAAATGTTGTTTCTAAAACTGACCTTAAAGGTGGTTTTCTTAATAACAACTTTAGTATACTGAGAAGAACTGATGCATGCCTTCATGGAAAAATGACTTTCAGTGAAGTCAGCGTTATAGAAAACGACTTTGAAATTCATATAAGCTGAAGTCGTTTTTCAAAAAAATGAAAATGGGTTGGAAAATTCTTTTTTCTCGTGCATGGGCTAGGAATTCTGTTGAAGGGGGTCATGGATTTGGAAAATCCCTCAGAAGTCTATTGACTGTTTAACTCTGGGATGAGAAAAGTACTTTACCTGTATAACCCCAAGCATATTCATTGGCAGATCACCAGCACAAGGAATGCTAGCCTGTCAAACAGCGAGCACATTTAAATTTAAGTCGGCATATTTTGAAAAGGAATAAGGTGGAAAAATTTTTCATAATAAGATCATGCAGGTTTAAATAAGAAATTTAAATTTCCCTTGATTGTATACCTTACCTCCAATTCACAGACATGTAATCAAAACTTCAACATTTAGCAGATTGTCCCAGTGTAACTTATCCAGAATTTAAATTGCACGAAGAAAACTACTACTCAGTAAATGCTCAACTCTACACAGCAAAATCTCAATCCCAAACTAGCTGGTGTTGTCAATGTGAATCATTTTCCTCCATTTCAATCAAGTGTTATGTCTTCCGTAAGGTCATCTAAAATTAAGTTTTTTCTCACAATTTCAATTCATGTAATCAGTAATCTTAGATTTAACATTTTTCCTTTTTATACCTTCTACTTGGATCCAATTACTCTTCTTATTTGGACAATATTTAACAAATAGGGAAAAAAATTGTTGATTTCCAAAAATTGGCACTTTCACCTAGTGTTCTAGGATATCATAGGAAAAACAATGAAGCTGGGAAAATATACATTAAAATTTTTAAAAATTATGATGGATTTTCAGGAGGTGTCTTTGCCATATAAGACTCTGCCAACCTAGGATTAAATCTCTACTAAGTGAATGAATGGGGGGTCATCTATTAGCGGGAATTCCTGAATCTTGCTCCAGATCCAAGGAGCTACATGCGGGAAAACTCATGATGCCTCCCTTGGGTATTGGTGTGTTGGGAGCATGTCTGAAAGCTGAGTCCCATATCGAATAAATTAAAAAGAGGTTGGACCTGAACATATAACTGGGTGGCTCACCACTTACAAGACTTAGTCTTTTAAGTGAATATAGGTCATTCAATGTATATTGGGTTCAAGTGATGTGAAGTGGACTCCATAGATACTCTCCAATGGATCAGAGCAGTTGCTAGATGATCTTGGGCCTCTCTCATCCCCAAAAGCTAGCTTGTAGGATGAGACTTTCCCTCACACTTATATACTGACCACTAACTCTTTCCACAACCGATGTGAGAACCCCAACATGGCGTAGGGGAGTCCTACTAACGGGGCCTACATACCCACAAACATTTAAGTTTGATAGTGGCTAACAATTCAAGAGCTCGTTCAGCCAAGAAAATTCAATAGAGGAAAACCTAAAATCATATTCCCATGTCAGATGGCCCCTTGACACAATTGCCCAAAAAGTGATAATGTTGAGCACTCAACTTACAGAGAAATTTTTAACTTTAACCTAGGTTTTAACTTTGAAAAGATGACCAAAGGACTAGCACGGACAAACATAATGTATATTTAAAAAGGAATTCAAGATCTGCGAATAAAATTGTACAATCAAGAAAACTGCAGGCCAGAATTCCACCACAAGCAAACAAAAAGAAATTTAGTTCAAAAACACAACCAAAAAATGACCAAATGTGATAAGCAGACCACATAACTATCATTAAGCTTTGTTTCATACCTCTGAATCACCCTGTGAGGACCCATGACAGACAAGAATGATCCGCCCACTGGTTTTTCTGCCTCCAGAACTTCCAGCAGCAACAGGTGAATTTGGGGTCTGCATCAATTGCAGTGAAAATTGTGTTAGACATTTCAAAGCAACCAGGAGGAAAGGGAAACTAAAGAATATTCCACAAGTTCAAATGACAGCAATTGCCTTAATTAATTACAGCAAATGGCTTCTTTGTCCTATAATTATAACATTCAACCTACAACAAACGACAGCTGTTCAGTGGGTCAGCAAGAAGATTCAAAACTTGTAATTTCTGGATTTGTTATACAGATAAAAATTCATTAACTGAAAGGGGGACAAGGCAAAACTTTCCATAATTCAAGGAATTAGTTCATATTATAAATATTCAATAACTTATGGGGACACTAGAAAAAACTTGAGATATAAGGGAAGGAGGAGGGCACCAGCCTCACTTGCGTCCACCACCACTCTTGGGACATTCAAGAAAACAATTGAAACCATGACTAAGAATGCTTGCGGTCATTCTTCTATAGTAATACATATCTTAATAGGTTCTCCCTAAGCACCGAAATTGGTCCCCTAATATATAGCATAAATATAAGATCAGCATATGTGAGAATTTTAAAATACACACTTAGCAGGTCCTCGCCAAAATATTATTGCTCTTTTTGACCTTCTTTGGAATGAGCTTTGATTTAGCATCAAAGGAAAGGGAAATACGAAAAAGAACAGGAGATAGTTCAAATTCCAATCCAACACCCCCTCCCCCTCCTAAACCTCCTGAACGCACACATATGCAGCAACATATAGGAAAAACAGCAGATGCTGACTTAAATTAGCAATATGATTGAGCTTTCCACATAAGCCTAAGATCAAGCAGGTGGCAAGGAAAAGTTTAAGGAGCCTCATCTTTCCAAAACTCAGACTGAGGTATCACACCCAAATCTTCCTCCATTTTATATTTCTTCTATTCATTTGTTTCGGATCCTTCCTATCATGATCATAAGGATCTGGCTCTGATTGTGCATTGGATTTTTCTTTAAGGACTTGCAAGATTTGGTATTTATGGGATTTTTGGATTCGCACTTCTATTTCACATCTTTATCGTGAACGTATTCAGAATGCAGATTGGTTGGCTTGTAAGGTTCTTCTAAAGGCATCACCTGTAATGTTGACAATCAAAATTCTCTTCATCGTGAGGTTATTGGTTTATTCACATTGCGTAGGAATGGTTTTCCTCATCTTCATAGGCTCCATGTTGGTTAGTTTTTGTTCAATTCTTTGGGTTGGTTCTTTCGTTATCATAGTTTTCCTTTGCCATAAGTCAGGGTTCTTGAATAAATTCCGAGGTCCTGTCCTCTTTCTCCCATAAAATAAATAAATAAAAGCATGGTGAGTCTTTTTCAAAATAAAAAATAATATCATAATCAGGGATAATTGATACAAAAAAGCTATGGCTCCGTGTGAGCACTATTAGTCCACCAAACATTTAAACAAGCAAAAATGTCATTTTTGCATCCAAATTATAAAAGTTAAAAATTTTGTATCACCCTTTTTGTAAGTAAGCATCATACTTTATCTGGCACCAGCAGCATCTTTAATGTGTTAATGCAAGCAAGAAAGCTGAGAAACTTCTATAAGCGATGGAAGGATATCTTGAAGCTCGAACAGGCCGGATACCTGATTTAAGCGATCAAGACATATAGATGGGGAACCACCCTCCAGTCGTGGCGTGAAATCTAGCACACTCACGCCACAATTGCTCTGCAGTAAAATCCTAAAATACTCGGTGCCTAGTCCTGATTAATAGAAAGACGCAAAAAAATAAAAAAATAAGAGAGAGAGAGAGAGAGAGAGAGAGAGAGAGAGAGAGAGAGAGAGAGAGAGAGAGAGAGAGAAGAAACCACATTTAGAATGACATAATAATCTCTTAAAGCAATGTACGACAGAGAAAGGAATAAATACCAATTGCTGTTGCAACAAGAGCCTGATTAACAGCATTGTGAGCAACCACAAGAACAGACCTGCTTTCATGAGTTATGATTTTGGTCCAGCAGCTTCTAGCACGAGCCCATAACTCCCTCACTGGATAATGACCATCGATAATGAAATTTGCCGCATCTATTTGCCACTGACGAAACGCCACACCAAACTTTGCTTTTCCCTCATGCTTTAGGAGACCCTAAAGTCAGTAATACAATCAGCAATCATTACTATGCCATTTCATTGGCATATTATATCTGCCTATCACTCAATAATCATTAAAGCATATAACTGCGAATCTAATGGAAGTGATGAGAGACCAAACTAACTTGAAAGGAGTACAGATCAATTTCCCTTAGATCAGAATCAGTAATTATTTCCTCCTTGCGAGCATCCCAAATGATTTCAGCCGTTCTCTTTGACCTAATCAGCGGACTGAAACAAACCCAGATGACCAGTTATACAACACTGTCTCATGATCACTATTTCCAGATATATGTATTGTTATTTTGGGGTCACACAAAGAATGGGCCGAAGCATTTGTTGTACATAGTATCAAATACTTGTATAATAAATTCAACAAAAGAATGGAGGCCATATCAACAAGAAAGAATAATTTCTTAGCCCCCATTTTCCCTATGGTGACATTCAAGGTACCAAATCTGAACCTCAAAATGCCTTTTACCCGATAAAGACCAATGCTGATGTCAAGTTTGATAAATGTGGGTTTAAGCCTGAAGGCCGCCATTTTATGCAAATAATACAATTAGGGAAACATTTGCTTCTTTAGTCTATTTTCAACTCGTGAACAATAGTTTATTTCTCAAATTTAAAATGACAAAACTTTGATATGGCTAATTCAAAAATTATAGCCTCATTGCAGCAAAATACAAATTCCAAGAACTTTGCAAAGTTACAAAATAGTTCTTGAAAAAAAAAAAACTCACAAAAATATCTATTTCTGATTAAACGATACCTACTTCCTCGTATTACTACTAATTTCAACTTACACAAATTATGAATAAACCACTGCTAGAATTGGCAAGTTAATATATTAGAAAGTTATCTCTACTTTCTGAGTGCAAAAAGGGGAAAATTTTAATTTTATCAAGCAACAAAGAACTACTTTCAGAAATTTTGGAACCCACTGAATGAAATTGCACACAGCATCAAAAACACAAACCTCGAGAAGCAGACATCGAATGAGTCATCGATGAGCATTTGGCGGGAAGTCTCGGCCTGCGACTCACCTTTCTGGGTGAGGACCGCGAAATCGGAGCTCCCTTGGATCCTACCTTCCTCGTTCCACGTGCTCTGCCCGTGCCTCACCAGCACCACCCTCTTCGCCGCCCGGATCGGCGGAAACGGCGCAGAAGCGTACAGCTTTGAACTCAAGTCTCTCTCGCCCGCCGTTTTGTCGATATCTTGCACGCTTGAAGAAGACGATCGAACCGTGGAGGGACTGTTCCGCCGGTAGTCTGGTCTGACGCATGTGGAGAAGAATTTAGGGGTTTTGTGGACGACGAAGAAGAGGTTGTCGCGTCCGGAGAAGGGATTCGCGACGCAGAACATTTGGAGATTTGTGATTTGGTTTTTCTCAGTCCTGTTGTTGAGAATTTTGGCGCTAAAATTTGATCGTTATGTGGTTCAGGGTAGCCGGCGGGTCTATCAACCGGAGCGAGCGGGTCTGGGAAGCAAGGACGCGTGTCGGATAAGAGAGTAGCAGTTATTTTATCTATTCTTGTTTCTCATTTTTTTGCTTGAATTCCAATGTACCGTGAGCTCGATTTATGATTGATTCAACAAAAATTCGTTGGATCAACTATATTATGAAATTAAATTATTTAAGTGTTTGATTGCTCAAAAAAATATAATAAAAATTTAATATAAAAGTAATATATAATAAAATTTAATAAAAAATATAAAAATTAGTAAAAATAAATAAATTTTAATTAATTTTAACCCAATATAATTATTAATTTACTATACTCAAACCGACAAATGTTTAATCTTTTGCTTTTAAGACATGGCTTCGGACAAATTGGCTTTGGAAAGGAAAAAAAAAAAAAGTTGGGCTGTGTCTAAAAACAATTTGGTTATTTAGTTTTTTTTTTTTTATTTAATGAATATCTTATATTTTTAAGCTATTTTAAATTATAAGAAGTATGTATTTAAAATTAATAAAAGATTAAAAATTTA
>JAVXUM010000036.1:11306567-11320276 GCA_035590655.1 Pouteria glomerata
ACCATATGTAAATCCTTTTGACATTCTCTAAAATGTTCCATTAACCTCCTCAGTAGGAAGATAGCTTCCATGGTCGAAGTAGGCAGATAATCTTATGAAATTAAAAATCGGGTTAAGGCTTTCTTCCTCCAATACTAGAAAAGATTGTTGTCCCAAGTAACAAAGAAAGAAGTGGGAGAAAGACAACAACAAAGGGGCTCAGGATGAATGGTTGGCCGTGGTTGTAGCTAATGCCATGCCACAATGCAATCGGGTCAAAATTAAAAAGCTCCAAAGTGGGATTGTGTAGATGATTAAAGTTTGGACAAAATAACCAGCAGAACAAGACACAATTTAACTAACCTATTCTACAATTTAATATGTGCTGTTAAGAAGGTATAGATATATCAAAGAACAATCAGATAACTTAATTTTTTGGATTAAAATTGTTGTAAGATTTCAAGCTTTTGTGTTCTCAATGAATTAAAATGGGAAAACTATATTTTTGCACTTGTCATGTAACGTTGAAGATACAAGTGGAAGTCTTAGTTGGCAAGCATGCAAAAATTGAAAAGCATTCTTTTGCAAATTTTTGCAACAAAATATGCACCTAAACGTGGCACTTGTAAACGTGATATATTGCATCTCTAACTTTTGAAAGTTTTGTAACATAAAACACAAAAACAATTGTAAAAGCTAATGTATGCAAAATTAACTGAATATTAAAGTCTTGATATTTAGAAGACAGAAATATCCATGTTGGCAATTTCAGCCACTAGTTAAACTTTTAAAAGGAAAAAAATGCCACTTGAGAAGGCCTTGCCAAAATGGAATTCGCAACAAATCTGCAAATTATGAAGTCAAAACTCCACAATGCAGACATCCCACCAAACATGACAAAAACCAGCATAGCATTGATTTGGGGGTCACCGATCAAGACAGGTTTCGTTAGAGAGGACAGTCTGTTTACATCCAATTTTGCTCATAAAGCCCCAGGTGTCATTGGGTTCAATCGTGAAAGGCATTAGCCATGAGTAAATCACAGCAAACTTTCAGCTAATCAGTAAAAACATCATGTTACCAGCTAAAAATAAATAAATCAACCACCGAAAGTTAAAAAACATAACCAAATATTTAAGGAAAAACTCAAGAAATCAACAATACCCGCATAGATTAATAGAAACAAAAAAACCCCCAAAATTCCTTATACCCCATTCAGCTATATTTACGCTTAACGATTGAAAATTCTCAAAAATTCAAGTTCAGAAAATGTGACCAAACTCTTCATTGTTTTAAGAACACGAAAATATTGGAATCTGGAATTGAACAACGATCATCCAATAGAAAATCAATTCCGATTCTCGCCTAAACAAAAAAAAATAGCCCCAGCAAATTAAAAAAAAAAAACCACTTTTACTTGAAAATAAAAACAATAAACACATATATAACTGAACCGCCTATAGGGAGAAAACCTACTGCCAGAACCTCGACGACGATGAGAATACGCCGCTGCTGGGCTGCTGTCTTTCACGGGGGCGGTGGACCGGAGGAGGGTTTAACGAAGAGATGAAGCAAACGACGCAGTTAAATACGTAGGTTGAACCCACCACCCACCCATGGACTGGACTTGGGCTCGACGGACCATTCCCGGCCCAATTAGATATCTCAAACAAAGGCCCGTTCTGTTAACTACCCAGCAAATGTCTACTCTAATTATTGTAACAATTTTTTACACAAAAAGATATTAATATATTTTAATTATGTGATTTAATAAAATATAAAAAATAATAATTATGAATACTCATGTTTAAAGTTTACTTATATAAATAATATGTACATATTATATTGATAGCACATCAAAATTAAACTCTTTTTTCTAACTTTTTCATTATATATTACTTTTTTATTTAATAATTTTTAGTCATCTTAATTAAATTTCAAAAAATAAATTTAAATAAAAATTTCATGTACAAGTAAAAAAAAACTTATTTGAAATAAAACAACTTTTTCAATTGAAATACGTGATTTTTTTATTTTTATATATTTTACAATTTTTTTTAAAATGTAAATAACATAACTAAAATTTACCCAACCATTAAAAAAAAAAAAAAAAAAAAAAAACAAAAGTATGATATGTAAAGAAGATAATAACAACGAACCCAGAAACCAGAAGTAGCAACAATCAAGCATCCCTGCAATCAACTCTTTTCTCTGCCAAATTTATTTTCCAACTCAAACTATCCCATAACAAATCAATTAAATATGGAGCCGAGACTTCTCACTATTCAAATGATATTTCTTCTCTATTTTTTTCTACGACAATTGAAATAGCCTCCCTGGGGAGTACAATCCCGGAATGAGTGCAATTGATCTCCTCTTTGGTCTCTGTTTTTTGGCACTGAGGATTGCCATGGGTGTGGGGAACAGAGAAGAGCTAAGTGGTAAGGCAATTGAAGCTAAGACCCATAATGTAGCTGATAATTTATGTTCTGTGAATTGTTAGGGGAAAATTCTCAAACCAAGCTTTCCACCAAAAAAAACAGAAACCACACTCGCAAAATCTTGAACAAAGTCGATCAGACCCAAAGTCAGTGACGAGAAGAATGTCAAAACCCAGAAAAATCAACGACGAGAAGAATCGAACAAAATATGCTAACAAGTTAAGTTAAAAAACACATACGAACGGGCAGAACTTTTCAAGAGAATCGATTTGTACCTTCCTTATGTTAAACGGTGAAGAGCCTGAAAAAGAGATTGGGGCATGAGATAGGGATTGTAACCTGAGATCGAGACCGAAAGATGAGATTCGGTATGTAAAATGAGTTGGGTTGGGCCTGACCCGACCCAAACTCGAGCCGCTCATGTAGTCCCCGTCTAATCTGGTCGGATCAAGCTCATCAATTCTCGTCACTGAGCTAGTGTATTTTTTTTTAATGTTTTTTAAAATTTCTGGCAAATTAAATAAAACTCAAATAAACACATTAAAATATTTATTGACAAAAAATTAATTTTAGTAAACAATAAATAATTACATAATTAACATTAAATTTAGACTATGAAGAAAAAAATAAAAAATTAATAAATGTTTTAAGAATATTGGTAATGTGTATGATTTGATATTTTCTATTTATCTGTGTTTTTTTGTCAAAAATGTATAAAATAATTTTTTGTCATTTTATATTTTGTGTAAATTAAATTTTTACTTTATAAAATAAATTTTAAAAATACAAGTGACCAAATATATTTTAAATTATTTTCGTTATCCTCAAAAATTACAAAATAAAAAACAATCTCAAAATAAGTATACAAAATATACCTTTAGGTTCTAAAAATGAAAAAAAAATTAATAAATCATAAACCAAAACAAAAATAAAAAATGATCTCATAATAAAGAAAAAAAAAAGCAACCTGCAAGTGTAAGGAAAGAAAAAAATAAAAAAAATAATTCGAAAGGCTATTTAAGCCTTTTGGCAGCTTAGGAGTGAGGGGCATGTCTCGGGTCGGCTTTTAGGCCGGCCAGGGTGAGCCAAGCCCTGGTCCAAATAGGTGGGGGTAAGGGTAGGGCAAATTGTACAATTGTGCAGGGCAGGACGGGATAAGGCATGTCAATTTTAGGGCCAAATTGAGTCGCAGATTGATTCAACCCATTTATATCACTACCTGAGATGGAGATGGAACTTCAGTGGTGACAACAAGCAACGTGTAATGATCTAACTAGGGTTTTAAAATTGAAAAAAAAATAAAAATAAAAATGAGTTTTTGGGTATAAAAGTAGATTTGTGAGATTTATCTAAATTCAGTCTAAAAATTAACAGACAAGTGAATTTGGATATTTTGAATTTTCAAAATGGGTCTTAAGAGTTCAAATCACTATTAATGAATCGGATCCCAATCAAATTTTGCTTATACCTAGCCTATGAACAAGCCTAACCATAACCCATTCCCAATAAATAGGATAGTTAAATAATTAAGAGTCACTCTCGTAAACTTGCAATCGAATCAACAGATAAATATTGATATAATAATTTTTAAGATGTGTCTACAAAAAAATTAAATAAAAAGCTCTTAAAACTTATCCCAACTAACCCAAAAAATAAATTTAACAATGAGAATATTAGTAATGATAATGTCAAAACAGGTTTTGCTAATACTATAACTCTATTAATGATCTTTAAATTATTGTCAAAATTACTATTTTCTATTATTAAAATAACCTACATTATCTCTCCTTATCAATTTCTTTCTCTAAATCGCCTTATTAAGTGCCAGAGCTTAATTAATATTTTGTTTAATTATTCACAAAATTATCATCTTCTATTATTTTATAAACCTGTATCATCTCTTTCTCATTAATTTATCTCTCTCTTTCTATCTATTCATTTTTATTTCTTTTTTTTTTTCCTTTTAAAAAAACATATTATTCTCTAATTTTCTCTATTCAAAAAACATATTTATTCAAAATGTAGTTAAATAATAATTTTTTATTTTAAACTTAGAAATTATTTATATGCCATTGAATTATAAAAAAAAACTTTATTTGAAACACCTCCCTTCAAAATATAATTAAATAATAAATTCCTCGTTGTAGAAAAAATTTATATTTTTTATTATTTATTATTGTAAATTTTTTAATACATTTTGTCCCTTAAAAAAATAGGATTTGGTTTTTAATATTTTTATAATAAACAAAATCCCAAAGTTCTAATAATTAGATGTATTATGCATAAAAAAAAAAAGATAATATTCATTAAAAAGATTATAAAAAATTTTACGTAGACAACTTTATAGTAATAATAATTTTTAAAAAAATATTTTAATAATTTTTATTGAAAATTAATATAATCATAATTAAACGTGTATCTAAAATTTTTAATAGTACAATTTTTTTTTATACAATTACATTGAAATTTTATTAAACTTAAAAAAAAAATTCATACTAAGAAGAAATCTTCAAATATATTAGATAAAATATTATAAATAAATAAACTTATTTTTATAATTCAATCAAGCACTTATATTTTTTATGTTTAAAATGAAAAATTTATTATTAAATATATTTTAAAAAAAATATTTTTCGAATAGAGAATTTTTATAATTCAATGATATATTAATAATTTTTAAGTTTAAAATGAAAGTTTATTACTTAACTATATTTTGAAGAGAGGAGTTTTTAAAAATGAGAAAAATGAAAATAATATATTTAAAAAAAAAAAGAGATAGAAAGATGATAATAGTGAAAATTTAATGAGAAAGATAGCACTAGATGGAATTGTAAAATAGGGATGATAATTTGTTAATAATTAAACAAAACATTAATTTAGTTGTCATTAATAATTCAAAGACAAAATTTAATGAGGAAGATTTAGAGAGAAATTAATGAGGGAGAGAATATAAATTATATTGAATAATATATGAAGTTAACTCTATCAATAATTAAAAGAACTTTAACATTAATAAAATCTGGTATTATTACCTTCCTATCATAAATCCCAATAAAGCCTGCTCCATTTTCATAGTATTTTTCCTGTTCCATTTTATTTTATTTATTTACTTTGATACTTTTTCACCTACAATAAGTGATCTCAACATGTTAAAAATTTTTCTAAAAAATAAGAGTTTGTCTAAACAATGAAAAATACTAAAAAATTTTAAAAAACTTTATAATTTTTTACAATTCTCTTTTATTTCAAACTACGTTAATATTTATAACTCTCTATAAATATATATATTTATAAATTTCAATAAATTTTTATAATTTTTAATAAATTTTTTATAAATCTTAGTAATATTTTTACAAATTTCAAAAAATCTAATTAAAAAGTCCAAAAGTTTCGGTCTAAATCAGTTCAAATGAAACTATTATTTTTTACATTTTGTGATTTGTGATTTACACTTTAAATACTAAAAAATAATATAAATCACATTTATCTTCATTTTTGTAACTTCAAACCTAGCACGGTAAATAAATAAAGACAAAAATCATTAAATCTCTATCAAGAGTGTGGTAATCAGTGCAAATGATCTTTAACCATTGACTAATTAAAGTTAAAAAGTTATCAACTTACTATAACCATTTGCCAAAACTTATAAAAAAAAATTAAAAAATAAATAAATAGATAAATTAATGTGCCAAAAGACCTTAAGAAACAACCCATGATGGGTGATGGAGCGTCATATACATGTAGTTATCAATCACCTAGCAAAAGTCAATTTCGCGCATTAACGGCTAATTGATATTTTTTTGGCATACGTAACTGGATTATCCCTGCAGCCAAAAAGGGTCTCTTTTGCACCACCAAAGATTCCGCAAGATAACCACCCAATTTCTTCTCTTGGCCTGGCTATTATTTTTTTTTTCAATGGCCTGCGGGTGTCGGTCCTGTTGGCATTTTTATTAATTAGTTAATTAATTCTTATAATTAATTTTCAGCACCTGTTTGTGGAATAATTTTTACAACTTTTAAGGTTTGTAATTTTTTTTTTTATTTGATAAAAGTTCAATTTTTACTCATTTTTTTTTTTAATTTTTCAAATTGTTGTTTTGTTAAATACAAAAAAAAATTATCACATACACAAAAATTAAGAAAATTTGAAAATTTCTCCAAAAATTATAAAAAAAATGTACGAATTTTTATCAAACTCGTGAAAGGCTATATTTTGTAACTTTTGGTGCAAAGCTACTAACAACGCGCTAGGAAGAAGAATGTTTAGGAATATTTGGTAAGTTTTTAACAAAAGCTATTAGATATAACTTTTCATACGTCCAGTAAAAATTTAAAATGTTTAGTGATTTTTAAAAAAATTTAGTAATTTTTTCTTATTTAGTAAAAAATAAAAAATAGGAATTTAGAAACTTTTAGTTATTTGACAAAAAAATTGAAAAATTTTTTAATAATTTTTGAAGTGTTGCAAATAAGGATGTCAATCGAATTGGTGCACGAGGGTGTCCTACCAGACCGAATATGATAAAAACCCATTAGGAGATACTTTAATGAGATTTGGATGGATTTGGAATTGAAATTTAATATCTGTGCAGGTTTGGAACGGATTTGAAATTTGTCTGTAGGGTATTTGATATCACATGATACTCGCTAAATACTTGTTTAATAAAATAAAATATATATTTATATATTTACAATTTTATTCATAAAATAAAATTTTTAAAATTCTTAAACTAAGGTCAATTGGTATCTTGCTTGGGCTGATGGTTTGAATATTTGATACTTTGTTGGTAGTTTCTCTTAGCTTTGTTGGGATAATTCATTTGGATTTGTTTAATTTATGATTTGTTATGTGTTATGTTCACGTATCATGGATTGTTCCATATTGGGTTTGAAAATCTTTTGTGAACTTTGATTCCTATTATACAATTTCACGGCATGCCTTTGTGAATTTTGGATATTTATTTTTACTATTATAGTATATTATTTATTTTACTTTTTCCAGAAAAAAAAAAACATGGAAGCCCTTTGATCAATAAATTTATTTAATTTAATAAATTTAATGTTTTTATCCTTTATTAATTTTTTTTTATTTTTTATCTCAAATTGAGTATTTAACGGATACTTAACAGATAATTTGACCAATTAAACATAAATGGTTTTGAACGTTTGGGATGAGAAGGGACGGATCAAATTTGGGATTTCAATTAAAAAATAAACAAGTTTTAGACGGTAAATAATAAATAAAAAACAAACAATTTAGTAGTGGAATTGACTAATTAGGTGAATACTCTATTCATTTATATTTCTAATTGCAAAACCTCTAAAAAAGCAAAAGTTACTTAAGATTTCACTTTTTTCGGTTCCAAACGGGTCTTAAGTGCCTATTTGGATTGTTTAGCATTTGACACATTTCTCTACAAGTGTGAAAATTTTGATAGAAGTTAGAGATAATTGGAAAAATTAGTAAAAGTTTGAGAAAATTAATAAAAGTTAGAAAAAGTATGATTTTTGATGTGAAAAAATTAAAAGAAATTAAAAATTTTTAACACAAAATAATTTAAAACAAATTAAAAATTTTTACAAAAAAATTAAAGTTTTTTTTGGGCCGAATTCAACGATCAGAACACATCCTTAATCGCCAATGGTCATTGCCACAAAAAAGGAAATCTGTTATGAAAGAAATAACAAAAGTCGGGCTGTTTAGTATAATCTTTAATGCAACAGGGGGTCGTCTAGCAAATATTTCAATAAACCTAGCGGGACCTTATAGTAATTTACCAAAAAATCTATTACGACACCATCTGATTAGCTGGAGCGCAAGCGAATACTTCTCACGCACTCTTTCGAGTCGACTTGCAGAGGACTGTCTCTCTTTTGGCGTCTTTCTCTCTCTCGTCTTCTGGAAACACTTCCTTCTCATAAGCCTCACTCTCTCACGCTCACTGCATCGCTCGGGGTTTCCATTCTCTCTTGCTCTGCGATCTCCACAAGCCCTAAAAAGTTTCAGCTTTCAATTTGGACTGCTACTTCACTCAACATTTTTGGAAGCCCCTAACCAGAGATCAGATCTGTATAGATTGCTACCGATTCGTAGCGACGATGCAGTTATAGTCAAATGGCGAGCTCTGACCCCACAAAACGCCCCCGACCGGGTCGCGGGCCTCCCGCGCCGGAAAGCACCGCAGCACCGCCGTCTTCTTGGGCCAAGCGGACCGGCTTCCGCCCCAGATTCTCCGGCGAGACCAATGCGAGTGATTCGGGCCAAATTGTGGCGCACCCCAAGCCTAGAGCGGTTGATTCTCAGGTGGATCTTGAAGCGGGCAGAGCTCGGCCCACGGCGGCGGCGGCGGCGAACGGTTTGCCAGAGGGCGATAGGCTGACGCCGGTGACCGCGGTGAAGGATCAGCCGGTGAAGAGAAGGGACTCGGACGGGGGAGCACCGAAGGGTTCGGCCCCTCCGGGCGCCAATGGGCAGGGTACGGGTGCAGAGCCGCCTCCACCGCGGAGCCGGAGGTCAGTGAGGAATGAGGAGGCTGTGGGTGTATTGCCTCAAAGGGTTGATGATGATGGGTTTGTGTCCCGTCGTTCACATATGAAGTATGAGCTCAGAGATACACCTGGTCTTGGTGAGCTTTGTTTGTTTAGTTAATTAATCTATTGCCTAAGCGGAACATTTGTGACTTGCATTTATTTATAATCTTGTGGATGTCAAGATCAGTTTCTCATTGTTTGTGTGTAAAATATTTCAGTTCCAATTGGTCTATATGGACTCCAGCATTATCTTTCAATGTTGGGTTCGTTAGTTCTTATTCCTCTCGTCATAGTCCCAGCAATGGGCGGTACTTATGTGAGCACTTGTAATTCATTACTTTTCTGAATTCTGCGTGGATTTGTTTTTTCATGTTGTATTATAAATTAGATGACTTGATCTCATGGAGTTTAGTGGATGTAGGAGGATACAGCTAATGTGGTCTCTACAGTCCTCTTTGTCTCGGGAGTGACAACACTTCTGCATACAACATTAGGATCAAGGCTGCCGCTGATACAGGGTCCATCATTTGTTTATCTTGCTCCAGCACTTGCAATTATTAACTCCCCTGAATTCCTGGGACTAAATGGAAATGTATGATTCTAGTCTTGTTTTTTGATGAAATCAACTTCGTGTTTTGCCCTTTATATTATGGGTGTATTTGGAGTGCCAACAAAATTTTAAAAAAATTCAAAAGTTGGCATTGATTTGATGTAAAAATGATACGTGGCGAAATTTGATTGGAGAAATTTAAAAACTTCTGAAATTTTTTGGAAAAATTTGGAGCCCCAAACGGGAACTTGGATGACAGAGCTTCCTTCGGCTATGGATCAAGGTATCTTGATCGTACATTCAGTCTTCTCTATTTTAATGCACCTGAACTGATTTGTTATATGCAACTTAACTGTACAAATTCACGTAGCTGCCTTTAGAGAATTCAGGACAGCCTTAGAGCCGTGTGATCTACTAATTGTGAGCCTCTCTTATGTTATTGATATCATATGCATGTTTGTGTCATATTGCTCCTATTGTCCAGAAACAAGTATGAGGAGGTAGAGGTCTGAGAAGAAAGCCGGTGAAAGATTAATCATTGTGTCACTTAATATATATATATAGATATAATATATTTGTAGTGGTCAAAATTTAATTAAAAGCATCAAGAAGATGCAATATGAACCAAAGGTCAATTACAATTCAAAATTGTCAACGCGTAGAAAATTAAAAATCTCTAAATCTTTCACTTTTTCTATCCAACCAAATAATGATGTTGACAAAAAACAGCTTCCTAGCCTATATAAAGGTCTTTTTGTATCCATAAAGCACCTCCTGGACCTCTCCCCCAAATTTGCCAAAGAATAAATTTTCAAATTCTCCTTTTGTGTTTCGGGAAGTCTGACTCCATACCAAGAGTTCAGCAAATCATTGAGTCTTCTTGGCAAAGCCCACACCAACTTAATTCTTGACAGTTCAAGATTCTACAACTCCATAGCGCATGTATATTCCATGAACAAATGATTACTATATTCAGATGTATTTTGGCATGGATAACAGTTGTTCACTATAGTCATCCTTTTCCTCCTCAAGTTGTTTAAGGTAAGAATTTTATCTTGAACTGCACACCACATAAAGAATGCCACTTTGCATTGAACTCCACGCTTCTAAATTTTGCTCTATGGAAAACACGTTCAAACACTCCCTACAGGGGCATATAAAAAGATTTAACACTGAACAATGAACATGCCCAAGCTTGTCAACGTCCAGTTGGTACTCTCATCACTCCTTGGTCATTTTAAAGAGTATAAAGTTTGCATCAACTGAACACAGCTCTCTAGTTCCCAATCCTGCTGGTTCCTCCTTGAGTTGATTTCCCAAACAATGCTACCTTCATCCCCCTTTCCATGCACAAGTGCACAAGTCTCTTTGTTTTGTGCCAAATCAAAAATTTCCTTGAACTAGTTTTTCAAGCACCTCCCTTCCAACCACGATTCTCCCAAAACGTCACTCTGCCCCCTCTCCCTACCTCGATAGACCTTAATGGGCTGAATAAAGGCCACTGGGCTCGAATACTTCTCAACACCTCTATCCCAAAAGGTCCATTAGATGCTTTGGTGATCCAATCACCCCACTTTGCTACATATTTGGTGCCTACCACTTTCCTACATAGCCACTCCTTTTTTAGAGGGAACCTCCATAACCATTTGCCCATTAAAGTTTAATTGAAAAACTTCAATCTCCTTGTACCCACTCCACCCTCCCTAAGTGCTCGGCGCACATCCTTCCATTTTACCTTTCGCTTACTCCTTCCTCTGTATTTTTCCCAGTCTCTTTGCTAATTTCCCTAGCATGGGAAAAATGTACATAAAATACATCAAAAGACTTGATAAAGTGCTTTTTAAAAGATTGCTGGTTATATAGAACATATTTTATAAGATAAGCATCATTGAAGTGGGAATGTTTAAAATGAATGGCAATTGGTAAGAGTATAAAGAATTTGGGAAAACCTAACTCATGAATGAGTGGTATTGTGTGTTGTATGTATAGTCCTTAAAGTCCATACAAGATAGGAAATACATATCAATCACAATCCTCACAATATCTACTCTACCATAGATAGCATATATTCTACAGCTATCATAGATTCTACATTTAAAGTGTAATAAAATAAGCCACGGGTGGAGATCCGGCACATTTAGTGCCTGTTGATAACTTATGTAGAAATGCTTATTTATTTTCACCAGATTTACTGAAAAGTTATTGCATTGCAGAGTTTCAAGCATATTATGAAGGAGCTGCAGGGGGCTATAATCATATCTTCAGCTTTTCAGGCAGTACTAGGTTATAGTGGGTTGATGACTCTATTATTGAGGTATGAGTTTTTTCTTCTCACTTCGTCTCTGTTTTAGCCATTTTTTTATGGGTTAATGCTTGTAATTGTGTTCCCTATGGAAGAATGAGAATAATATTGGAGGCCATATGGATTTTCGGAACATGAAGTTGCTTTAGTGTGAATTGACGGAGAGCTGATTCGCTAAAAATATTGGACTTAATTGTTTGTTGGTGTCTGTTGGTAAGAAACCTCGTGTATTTGCAATCCTATGTTCATTTGTTTTGCAATTTTAATGAAAAGTTGACATAACATATTGCATAGTTTTTTGAATTTTGTTGAACATATTGATGTGTAATTGTGCCTTCTGAGGCCTTTTGCATGGGGGTGGAATCCCTTTGATGCTTTTTGAATAAATTTTTGTTTATAAAAAAAAAGCATGATGCATATTAAGCCCAAGGTTCAAATTATGTCAGTAGTTGACATAATAAGATGACAAATATAGTATTTCTTTATCAATATATTACTTTAAAGTAGGGGCGGACACTAGCCCGCTAGCCCGAAGAACCAGCCCAACTCAGCCCGATATTTGTAGGGCTTGGGTTTAAAAATTTAGCTTGTAGGATTGGACTGGGTCGGACCGAGGCAATTTTTAGGCTAGGTTTGGGTTTAGGCATCGCAACCCAGGCCAGCCCGGCCCGACCCAAAGCTAATAAGTGAGTTAGTCAAAAATCTCACACCCCCCAACACACAAATTCTAGTCCTGCTCTTTTTCTCTTTCTCTCTTTTTCCACAAACCTTAACCCAAACACTCAGCTGCTCTTCCTCTCTTCTCAGTTTGTAATATAAACTCTGTATCTTTCACACTCGCTCCCACTCCCACTCCCACTCCCATTCTCTCTCACTCTCTTCTTCGTCTCTTTTCTTCATTTCTTCTCTCTTCTTCATTTCTTCTCTCTTCTCTCTTCTTTCTTCTCTCTTATTCACCTCACTCTCTCTTCTAAATGTCTCATACTCTCTTTTCTTGAAACTCTCTAATCTTGTTGGCGAATTGGCATTAGATTTCTTCGGTCAATTATGTGTAGGTCATTAATTTTAGAACATGACAAGGACAAAAAAAAAAGCATTACCAGACAACTAATTCTGTTTCTTTCTTTTTTTCTGGGTGAATTTATGAACTGTCATTCTTATATGTTTTTTGTCATTCTAACAAATCTTTTGTTTATTACAGATCTTTATTTGTGCTCATTTTATATAATGAACAAGCCATTGGCTATTTTTGTATGATTTTTATGTTTTTTTATTTTTTATTTTTTGGCCTAGTGGACGGCTTGGGTTTTTAATTTTTCAATAATGGACGGGCTTGGGTTTACAATTTTTAGTTTGGTATTGGGCCAGGCTGGGCTTGCTTAAAGACTCGGCCCGAATGAGTCCAGCCCGAACCTAGCCCATGCCCACCCCTACTTCAAAGTGCTCTCAATAGCCCACCCCCCGGTTGTTTCCCTTTAGCAGCTGCAATGCCTATTAGCTGGTTTATAAGATAATAATTTTCTGTGGCAGAATTGAGTTCTGAATGAGTAAAGCTGGAGAAAGAATAATTTAGTTGAGTTGTAGTTGTCTCGTCAGAGTTCCTCATTTCAAAAATCTACCATGTCTAACTGAATGAGATTCCTTAGAGATCTATTCCATTTTTATTGTTTTCAGTCTAAGAGTTGGAGTACGCCTTTTGAGGTTCTGCATATGCTCTTATTTTCCTCGAGCTCACTTCTATCTCTGATCCGTGAGCTTATATTGGAAGATCTGGAACTGCTCTTTTTTGTTTGTCCAGAGGACTGCCCTGGATCCCCATTTCCGATTGAAGTTTCTTTTTTGGCTTTAAGAATGTTTGTTAAAAGGGGAGGCTGATTGCTTAAGCATGTGAAGATACTCTGTT
>JAVXUM010000036.1:11353313-11364665 GCA_035590655.1 Pouteria glomerata
GTCACTTGGAAGATCAGGGTGCTATCTATGCTTTTTCCATTAATTCCAATCTGTCCATTAATCACATGATGTGTTTCCCCACTCTTGTTGGGGCCTACCGAAGATCCACATGGGTGGGGTGCCAGAGAAATTAAAGACACTTGTTCTATGACAGTGTCCTTGGAAAAGGATTGGCATGTGTATTAATTAATTGTTAAAAACAAAAATAAATATGAAATTGTTTCAATTTTTTAGCTGTGTTGGAGGAGGAGTGGTGTTGTGGCTGTAAATCCCAATTTTTTCTCCAATCGTCTGTGTTTCTTTTATTTGTGATCAGTTCCTGTTGGAAGGGGGAGGATAGTGTGTTGGTCAGGGAATTTTTGATGATGCCCGGCTTTGTAACTTTTTCTATTTCGTTCTTTTTTTTTTTCCCGATTTTGTTGTGAGAGATTGTTTGATGTTCTTGAAATGAAAGGAAAAAAAAAAAAAAAAAAAGAAGAAAATGCTGAACCCTCATCCCAGTTTGTCTAACTCACTATCGCCTCAGGCTAAACTCAGCCCAAAAAAAATAAATAAATAAAACAAATCCATCCAAACTCAATTTGAATAATTTACTAGTCTAAACTAAGACAAAAATAACCAAAATCAAATATTGGGCATTACAATTGACCACTTCATCAACCGTCTAGTGGTTTCCAGCTTATGTAGTATGTTCTTCAGAGGCTGGTCTGTGAGTACAACGATTATGTGCGTTTGGAAGTAGGCTCTCTACTGCCGAACTACGGTTACAAGAGCAAGGGCTCATAGCTCCATCTTTGGATATGGCTCTTTTGCCCCCCCGTAGGGCCTTACTCGTGTAATAAACTGGTTTTGGGACTTCATTTTCCTCTTTCACCAGAGCAGAACTCACAGCCAAGGTTGAAACAGTGAGGTACAGGAATAACTCTTCCCCTGGGTTAGTTCGACTGAGCAGCAGCACCGACCCTAAGTACTGCTTTAACTGTTTGAAGGTCGCATCGCATTCTAGTGTCCATTTGAATACCTTTCTGAGCACCTTGAAGAAATAGTAACACTTGTCTGTTGATCGAGAGATAAATCTGTTCAGAACTACCACCCTTCCAGCTAGGGTTTGAACCCCTTTAGTTATGCGTAGTGGCTGCATTTCTATTATTGTTTGAACCTTCTTCGGACATTAAGGAATTTGCTTGATGCGACCCTATATGCGCACTTGGCTAGATTTAGTTTCATGCCATACCTCCTCAATGTGCCGAACATTTCTTTCAGATCAGTCACGTGTGAATTAGTCTTCCTGCTCTTAACTAGCATATCATCCACGTAGACCTCGACGTTTCTTCCAATTTGCCCTCTAAACATTCTATTCATCAGCTTCTGATACGCTGCCCCCGTATTCTTCAACCCAAAGAGCGTAACGTTGTAGCGGTATAGCCCCCAATCAGTGACAAAGGTCGTATGCTCCTAGTCTAGCTCGGCCATCTTTATTTGGTTATACCCTGAGAATGTATCCATGAAAGATAGCATCCTGTGACCTGCTGTGGAGTCAACCAGCAGGTTGTTAGGTGGTAGGGGAAAGCTATCCTTCAGACACGCTTTGTTTAGATCGGTAAAATCCACACACATCCGTCATTTACCATTTGACTTCTTGACCATAATCACGTTTGACAGTCAAGTGGGGTAGTGGATCTCCCGAATGAATTTTGCCTTTATTAACTTGTCAATTTCTTCGGCAATAGCTTTATTCCGTTTAGGGCAGAAGACTCTTCTCTTCTGTTTTATTGGTTGTGTTATTGGAAAAACGTTGAGGTAGTGGGCGATCACACTCGTACTTATTCCTAGCATGTCTTCGTGGGACCAGATGAAGACATCCAGATTATTCAGCAAAAAATCTTTTATTTTCGTTTTTAGGGGCTTAGAGGTCTCCGACCCCACCTTGATTGTTCTTCCCTGATCAGGGGAGCCTACTATAATATCTTCCAACTCCCTTCTCATTATTTCTTCTTCGTTCTGAACTTCAAGCCCATCAATTATCAAAGTCTCCCTAGGCGTTTCCCCCATCAAAGAGGACACATAGCACTCCCAAGCTACCTTCTGATCACCCTTGGAACATCTAACTCCATCTTCGGTCAGGAACTTGACCTAGAGATGATAAGTAGATGTCACAGTTCGAAACTGATTGAGTGTTGCTCTTCCCCAGATCATATTGTATGCCGAGGGGCAGTCCACAACTAAGAAGTTCATCATCTTGGTTGCCTGGTATGGTCCGTCCCCGAGCGTGACCGGCAGTGTGATCGACCTGACCGGAGTTACTCGATCGCCCGTTAAGCTAATAAAAGAAGGGGACACCAACCATAACTTCTCTGGATCGATCTTCATTTTTTCGATCGCCCTCTAGTAGAGAATGTCAGTTGAACTCCCACTATCGACCAATATCCTCCAAGTCTTGAAATTGGCGATAATGGCTAAAGATGACTAGGGGGTCATCATGAGGCTGGCACACCTCAGCAGCTTCTTCTTCGGTGAAGGAGATCGATCTGGTTTCTGCCTTTGTCTTTTTCACTAATCGTTCGGCCATTAGCACTTCTCTTGGTCTGGTTAGATCTTGAGTGTACTTTTTCGGCTGGTTGAGCTCTCGCCCTTAGAAGCAAAACCACCAGAAATCACCCATATCTCTCCGATCGGGTTCTGGTTCTGCCCTGGCTGATCGGGGCTCCTCTTGTCTGGGCTCCTCCTCCTTGGGCTTTGCCATTCGGGCGTCCTTCTTTCGGGCCTCCTATCATCTTAACCGGCAATGAACTGAGCTTACCTCCCCTAATTGATTAGCGCTTCTACTTGCCACTTGAGGTCATAACAGTCATTTGTGTCATGACCGTAGTCTCTATAGAATTGACAGTATCTCATCTGGGACCTCTTATCAGCCGAGGTTCTCAACTTGTCTAGCCATCTCAGGGCAAGATTGTTGCGGATCTCGAAGAGCATATTCTCCAATCTCGTGTTCAGGGGAGTAAACTCTCACCTGTCATCAAACCTCCTCAGCCCTCTATTAGGCCTGTTATCATAGCGTTTGTTCTTGTTGACTTTGTCGTTTCGGGCGTTATCTGGCCCGCCTTACTAATTTGGAGCTTCTTGCTCTATCAGCATCTTTCTTCGCCTTCATGGCACCCTCGACATTGACGTACTTCTGAGCTCGAAACATAAGCTCAACCATGTCAACTAGTGGCTTCTTCACAAGTAAAGCCATTAACCTAGGCAACCTCAGCCCACTCATGAAGGCGGTCATGACCATATTCTCATCAGCATATCCACCTCCAGTATCTCCTTGTTGAATCTTCCTACGTAATCCCACATGGATTTGTCTTTCCCTTATCTAATAATGAATAGGTGAATGGTGGGTCTCCTCTGTCTCTGTCCCTCGATGAAGTGGCTCACAAAGAGCTCGCTGAGCTGAGAGAAGTTTGTAATGGTGCTCGGCTTGATCTTAAAAAACCACAAGCAGGCTGCTCCCTTGAGGGTCGCCAGGAAGACCCGGCACATAATGCATGGATGAGGATCAACATCTTGTACGTTTCCAGCTGGTCTAACGGGTCTTGTGACCCATCGAATAAGTCCAATATGGGCATTTTGAACTTCAGTTGGAAGGGACATACCATCATCGCCAGGATAAATGGCCAGTCCGTGCTGCCTAGTAAATCCTTCATAGTGTTTGGCGTTTTCATCGCCACCAAAACTCCCAGCATTTGGGCCTGCATGACCTTAAACTACTCATCCCATGGATTGGCGAAGACGTCCTTGATGCTCACGTCTACTTTTGAAGCTTCTGGATGGGCCCCAACTGAGATTTCTGGCCCCGGGGTCCTTCCTCTCATCCTCGACCCTTCTAAGAATCTGTTGGAGACATCATTCTCGCCAATGACGTCTGCTCCGTGGACCGGCTGGCCCTCTATTAAACTGATCCTGGCACTGGCTGAGACTTCTCCATTATCACCCCCGCTGCACTCCACAACCCCTTCATTGCATGTACCGTTAATCGGCACAGCCATTAGGGGTGTGGTTGTTGCGGAAGGTGTAGCATTGACTTGTTGGAGCAGCGCTTGGTTTTGTGCCACCAGGGTTCGCATGACAGTCATCATTTCTGGCATTTGCCTCTCCACGACATTAAGCCTTTCGTTACTTTGGTTCTCCATTGATACTACTTGTAAGGGCTACGGTTAAGTGTTTGTATCGGATCTGGTTTGGACCATAAAATCAGTGAGAAAATCGATTTCCACAGACGGTGCCAATTGATGTCTCAGTAACTCGGTGAGGGTGCTAATGATGATGATGATCCGAACCAAATCTAGGTTGTTGAAGGCTGTTGTTGGGTGCAACGCCAGCCACGGCTGTCCTACTACCCGAATTATCTTGCTTGGATGGTACGTAGGCAATTTCGTCCGCATTCGGTTGTTCGGTTGACGTTCCAGGCTAAAGGCCCATCAATTGGGCCGGGTGCACCTATGAGAATTGGTTGGGCAACACCGATCGGTCTAGTGTACCCTATCACCCAATTTATTAAACAATATTAAAGAAACTTTTATTAATATATTCATGCATCTACATATACAAAAGAAACAAATAATTAAGCAGATTAGTTTGTGCTATATACATCGCTCTCTTTTAATCACAGAATTGTGCGAAGATTTAAATTCACATCTAAGAACTAGATACGATTCATTTATACAAGGAGACTTATCATACTAATTTTACTGTACATTGCACCTGAAAGCCTTTGAACTTGTAAGCTCCTGAAGAAAGTCACATATTCTAGTTAACTGAGCTAACTTAGTCGATTTAATAATTTCTTAAAAGAAGAAAGTTTTCAACAAAAAGTTAAATAGTATAACAAGATTAAGGACTGATCGATGATGATTAATTACGCACCCAACCAATATAAATTAGAAGCAGAGGGTTTGGTGAGCAAAGGAGACGCGTGATGAATGGTACCGCTAGCTTTGGGGGTAGGTGGTGATGTGCTTGTTTGAGTTTTGAAATCTTCTCTCTCTTATTTTATATAAGCGTGTATATACATACACACACACACACGTATCTGTTTGTTTTGACTTAGATACGTATCATATGATGACGCCTTAATTACCTTGGGCTGATGTATGTAAATTGTACTCCTTTCATGCAGCAACAAGGGATAGCAGTTCGTGCTAGAATAGAATGTTTTAACTCAATCGCATCTATTTATGTCTGTAATATATTTAAATTTAATAAATATTTTAAATAATTAATTTTTTTAAAACAAATTAAATTGTATTAATTATAAATTAATGTACCGGCCGTGTCATTGCATCTCGTATTTTTTTTTAATAGTTTTGAATTATACTTTTTAGATTGTATTACTGTTTCACATATAATGTTGTTTCCCCTAACTAGATGGAACAACTATGTAATAGCCATATACATAGAAGTTCCAATATTTTTAAAAGATAATCAAATCTTCAGAGAAGTTCTTACATCACCCATTCTTAAAAGACAATCATTTTTTTTGCAGAAGTTAATGAATAGGGATGAGCGTAGTTCAGTTTTAATTGAATTTTTTAGTCGAATCATTCAATTTTAGTTAAAATTATTCTGTCTAATCGGTTGGTATAATTATGAGATAAGTCATATTTCGTTTTTATAATATTCAATATTTATTATGGTTATTTATTATGATTTTAGGGTATTTTTAAAATTGTCTTGAATTGAGGGCTAATTTATTTTTCTAGATTGGGTTAGACCCAATGACGGATCCAGGATTTTGTTACAGTGGGGTCAAGTTAACAAATAAAGATAATATACTTGACTCAAAAATAAGAACAAAACTTATAAATTATTTAATGTATAGGGCAATTTATTTTGAAAGATATATTTTATGGAGATAAAATTATAAAAATATTTTAAAAATTATATTATTTTCTATAAAAATTTTATTTTTAGTAGTAGCAAAACTTGTAAATTATTTAAGATATAAGATAATCTATTTTAAATGATATATTTTATGAGAGTAAAAATATAAAAATATATCAAAAATTGTATTATTTTTTACAAAAATTTTATTTTTAAGAAGGTCCCCTACGTAGATCTGCCCGTGGTTAGACCCAAAGTTGTGCTATGGGTCTATGGTCCAAACCCTTTTTGTTTCTTTTCTTTTATTATTCTCCCTTCCCTCTTTATTTCTTCCCCTTATTTTTGTTTTTTGTGTCTTCTCTGGTTGAGCCACGAGCAGAGAAGAAAAGGGAAAGAGGAAGACCAGGGGAGTAAAAGAGAGAGTACAGGGTTTGCTCACTTTCGTGCGCTCATCATCTTCATGGTGTTATAAATTTGGAGGGAGGGTGACCGAGAAAATATCTGAGCATTTGGAGTTTGAAGCACTTCGGTAGTAGCAGATCCAAAACTTTATGTTAGTAGAGTCAAATCAACAATTAAAGATAATATATTTAATTTAAAAATAGAGATAAAACTTATAAATTATTTAATATATAGAGATAATCTATTTTAAAAAATCTATTTTACGAGGATAAAAGTATAAAAATATTTTAAAAATTATACTATAAGTATAAAAATATTTTAAAAATTATATTATTTTTTACATAAATTTTATTTTCAGTAAAGACAAAACTTGAAAATTATTTGAAATATATGGGTAATCTGTTTTAAAAGATATATTTTATGAGAATAAAAATTTAAAAACATTCTAAAAATTATACTACTTTTTATATAAATTTTACTTTCAAAAGGGTCAATAATAGACCCCTTGCTCTTCGGTGATTTCTTCCATTTTCTTTGTTTAGGTTCGAATTGAGATATGTAGAACATCTTTTAAGTGTTCATTTATTGTACCAGAATGGTCTAGAGTAGATTGTTACTATAAATTTGAGTTTTTGGTTACGTGGATACTTGTATATATTTGCATATATACGTGTGAAATGTTATGATCTACTGATGGATTTGTGGTGTTAACACTAGATGAACATATATATAAATCTATATGTATATCAGTTGTTGTTTACATGTTATTACATATTTATTGTTGGATTAGAAGCTTGATACAGTGATTTGAGGTATTTTGAAAACGAACACAGATTTTACGTCAAGACCTTTGTTGTGTTTGAAAAGCCTAGCTAAAGGTTGAAGAATTTACTCTCGACCAATTTCCATTCGAAAGCAACTGGAATATTTGAGTTTTTTTTTAAGTGATTGAATGGTTTTGAAATTCAAACTCTCCAAAACCTGATATTGTTATGGTATATGCACCAGCCTAAATCGGCTAGATCTCTTCATGGATTAAATATGCATGATTATGTTATATGCATTGGGGTTGGTCAGATTTTTTATCCGATTGGTTACGATGGTTGTTGAGCCCATGTGGTTGCCCTGCAGCGAATTGATTTATGATGGGCACAGTCATTGATTAGAGTATAATTGTTAGATGTTGGAACATTAATGTTAAGATCAATTATTTTTAGGTTGTAAACCGATACTTGCATTCGGATGTCTCCAACTGAAAAAAAAATGGTAGAAAAGCCACCAAAAAGCTACGCCGACAACATTATTGAAGTGCCAACAAATTTCCAACCCCCTTATTGTGGGTCCCCTCCCCTTCCTTTCTCGCAGAGTGTTTTAGAGTGGTAAAAAATAAAAATAAATAAAAAAAATTATGAATTTGTAATGCATACAGTGAGATAAAAAATAAATAATAATTAAAAATTTATAAAATTTTTTTAAAATTTTTTACAAACTGAACGCACCCTCAGTGTGGCTAGCAAAATAAATGACAGCAGAGATCTAAATGGGGTGAAGGATTTCCGTTCAGGGAGTCTCTGACACCCAAGACAGCTCATATAAAGGAAGGCACGGGCGTTCTAGAGCGTTCAGCCCACAACTTGATGGATTCCTATATTGTTTATATATAATGGGTGAGAAAGTGAAAGGTTGCTTCCCCCAATTTTAGAGGACTACAGAGTAAAAAGGTGTCACGTGTCATTGTACTCTAAAAGTGCATTTTATGTCCTCCAATTATAAATGTGTATATAGTTTGTCTTTTCGGAATAAGTGAGCTTGAAGATATAACATTCGTATACTGTACTAAATACTATCTAACTTGTCATGAGCTGAGAAATGGTGAGGTTATTAACTCCTTATGTAGTGCAGTGCTCAGTACCAAACATTTCAAAATAAGATTAAGGATAATGTGGAATCATAGTATGTTATATCCTATTGCATAGTTACACATACGTTTTATTGTTAAATCTATTTGTTACTATGGTTTATGTTTATTGTAGAACCGCGTACTCAGAGAGTGTTTGACTGTTGTAATTTTGAGCAAGTTTTGATAATTTTTTATATTTTTTTATGAGTTGTAATTTTTTGTATATTTAGTGAATAAAAATATAATTTTTAGCACAAAAATGTAACTTTTAAATGTTTGGTAAAATTGTTATTATAACAGAGTAGAAAAATAATAATTTTTATGTGTTTGGTAAAATTTTTTAATTAAAGCAGTATAAAAAAGTGTAAAAAAAAGTGGAACCTACTATCATATCAAATTACTGTAAAATAGCAGAAAAGTAACAAAAATTGTAAGTTTACCAAACACACAATTACTATAACAGTGACAACTTTTGATATTTTTTTACTAATATTTATGCTACCAAACGCAGTTTAAGCACATTATACTTTATTCTACCTATAGAGTTATTTAGCTTATTCTCGTATAATGATTTTTTTTTGTTTTTTCAAATCATCAATTCGTGATTGAGAGAGCGTTTGGTTTGCAAAAAAATTAAAAAAAAAGTCTGAAAATATCTAAAACTTATTTCACTGCACGTATTACGAACTCATAACTTATCTCAAAAAATTTTAATATTTCACCAAAAAAAATAAAAAATCTGAAAAAAAAAGTTAATCGAATGGGTAAATTTTTTTGACAATCATATTCTTTAAGTTGAAAACTTTTAAACGAGTACCATTATCGTTATTTTATACTAATTTTTTTAAATCCGTAGGAACGGATTTAAAAAATTGTTCCCACAGTTTTGCTTTGGCGGTACAAAAATGTTACTATTTTTTTTCAAAAAACTCTGTTAGATACCAAACACCTAAAATCAACTCAAACTATATTTTTTTTTTTATTTTTTCTTATTTTTTATCATTCCAAACACTACCTAAAAGTAGTCATCCAAAATTGAGTTAATTGTTGATGACTTGTGGCCATTATTACTTATCATTATTTATTTGTGAGACTTGAATTGTAATTTCCATTTTTAGAGTTATTTGAAGGATGATGTTATTCATAAGACCCATCGACAAGATTGTTTTATTGATGTGCTTGGTTATTTAAATTGCCATGTAGCCCGTAAGGTTGTTAGGTTTATGATGTATTGTTTCATGTGAAAACGAAAGACACGTAGAATTACTATGTTATTGGGTTGTGTGCCTTATTTGACAAAGACCTGACTTATGTTGTTAGGTTGTGTGTATTACTTGACAAAGACTTGAAGTTGGGAAAGGTTTGTATTTTGATTTTTATTAACTCTTGTATGTATTGTTTGACAGAGACTTAACTTTAGGAGAGGTTGTATTTTAGTTTTGTGTAAATCTCATTAGATGTCATCAATGGGCTGGGCTGGGTTAGTCATATTTTTTTTTTCCTGGGCTTAGGCTAATTTCACAGGCCTGTCCAAATAAACCTGTTTACTCTTAACAAATATTTAAACTATATTTCAGGCTTAGCTCGGACCTACAAGATCAATCCCCATCCCAAAACCGATTTGGGTGAACCTAAAATGTCCACCTCTAATTCTCAAACTCCAATGTCGTACTTCTAAGACCATTTCTGTTTCGAAAATGCCATTTTTGTTTTTGTTTTGCTGCATCACTAACTAAAAGGATTTAAAATTTAAATCAATTTCTGTAATTCAATGACTTTTGTTGATAGTTCAAAATATGTACATGGTAACTCTGTAGGATACCAAATTAGGGAATGTCATCTATGGAATGTTAAACTTCTTAGTTCCATTAGAACTTTTGATATTACGCCATTCCCGGACGTGTGATTTTAAATAAGGGAACTAACGTGCGAGTGAAAAAAAAAAAAAAAAAATCATTCTTTTTTTTAACCAACTTTTTTTAACAAATACTTGTATTTTTCTGTTTCTAAGCCTTCTTTTTAAATAAAAAGTGACTAACCTATTAAAGGATATGTTTGGAATAATAAAAAGTAAGATAAAATGATATAAATTATGAATTCATAATCTGTGCAATAAAATAAAAAATGAATAACTTTTAAAAATTTTTAAAATTTTTTAAACATCTTCGACAAATTTAACAGACCAAACAAAGCCAAAAACTACCAAATGGTACCCTATTTTAGGCCAGGGGTGATTACACTTTACTTGTGGTTCAGAGAGAGGAAAAAAAAACCCTCTTCTAATTTAAAAATTCAACGTATAACCCTCCTATGATTTAAAATAAAGTGTGAAATTATCAAAAAGATTAAATTTAACTAATCCATTTAGGACATGATTGGTATGAGGTGAAAATTTTTAAAATAAAAAATTATGAAAATAGTTATTATTCTAGTAATTATTATTAACGTGACAAATTTTTAATACTTATATTTAAAATGCTAAAAATTTTGTAAAAATAAAAATTAATTGTATTTGAAATAAAAATAAATTAACTAAAGATAAAAATTAATATTTAATTTTAATAAAATAATCACCATAATAATTGTTATTTTAATAAAAGTTAATTTTAATACAAAATATATTATTAAAATATATACTTTTGAATAAAAATATTAATTATAAAAAATAATTTTATCATAAATTAATATTTCAATAGTAATTAATTTTAATAATGAATTACCATTTGTTAAAAATTATTTTTATTTTGATAAAATAATATAATACAACAAATAATTTTAGTTTATTTAAATAAATTATTGATTTTAATAAATCATATTAATACAATACATAATCTAGTAAATTATTATTTGAGACATGATTTTTATTTAATAAAATGTTTCAATAAAAAAAATTATTTTATAAGTCATTATTATTTATTAAGCATTAATTTTAATTTGATAAAACAAATAATTTTGGTCATACATTAATATTTCAATAATATTATTTTAATAACCAAACCAAACCAAACTAAACCTTTTGCCACTAAGTAGGGTCGGCTAATAACATTATTTTAATAGAATAAAATAAATTATTTTAATAATAAATAAATTATTTATTAAATATTATGATAAAATAATTTAATAATTAATTAATTTTAGTTTGATTAAATAAATTATTATTTTATAATATTTATTATAATTAT
>JAVXUM010000036.1:11370422-11382343 GCA_035590655.1 Pouteria glomerata
GCACAAAAAGAAAAAAGTACTTACCGTGGAAATGTTTTCCAAACCCATGTGAATCAGACATCTTCAATTTTGCATCAGTTCAAGCGTGCAATCCCATAAGCATAGATCCAATCTACAGTTGCAATCCGGTGTTCACAAGGTGTGAAATATATATATTGCATAGTTGACTTGCATGCACAGAACTCACTGGTAACGCTTTCATATAAGTGGAACCTGGGCTTTTATGTACTCTTTCGTGTAAGTCCTGCGAGGTAGGGCCTGCCCTTGTCTTCATTGCTTCAAATAATGGAAGCCTGGAAGAATACAATCTTTAAGGATCACTAAGTCAAAAAAAATAATAATAGGAGAGAACGACCAAAGATAACATGTTTACAGCAACATATT
The DNA here is from genome assembly GCA_035590655.1 of Pouteria glomerata. NCBI lineage: Eukaryota > Viridiplantae > Streptophyta > Magnoliopsida > Ericales > Sapotaceae > Pouteria > Pouteria glomerata. The sequence goes on from JAVXUM010000036.1 coordinate 11,370,807, forward strand.
TGAACAGAGAGAAATACTGTAAAAGACTAAGAAGCTGTGAAAAAAATGAGAACACTCATATGACTTTGTTGTATTTTGAATAATGAACTCTATATAACTATTGTTTCAATTTCACTTGGAAATGCAACTTAACCAAATGTGTGTAAATTTAACAAAAGGCAAAAGATAATTCAAGCAAATAAATTTCTGCTTAGACAAGAAGCCAAGAAAAAACAATGTAACCATCCAATCCTTTAGGCAACAAAATGCATTGACCTAGCAATTTGGCACAAAGTGCTCAAATGGTTGCCTAACTGACAAAGCAAAAGTAAAACACTTAGGGTGCTGTAACTTCAATTAATATTGATGATGCCGCTGCATATAATTCTTGCAACCTAGATAAAGAATTAGCTACCAACCGCTGGAGGGCATGCAGGAGATCTCTTTTTTCTTCCTTTCTTTGATTGTCATTTACATAAAGGAATTATAGCGTTACAGTAAAAGAAAATCTTGTTGAATCAATGCATGAATGAAACAATGATGCCTGCTTAATAAATTACTAGGTAAATTACAACTTACACTAAATCTCAGTTTGGTCCCTATACCTTCAATGGCAATGATTAAACTCCTATTAATTACGGTCAAGTTTCAATTTGGTCTTTCTATCAACATAGCTAAGAAAATATGATAGAAAACACCACATATCCATCATGTTAACACGTTGCATTTTCGTAAATAATTTGATAGAATTACCAAATTAAAACTTGATCATAAGTAAGGGGGATTAATTCTTACAATTGAAAATAAACGCGCAAAATGAGATTTTGTAAGGATGCTAAATGTAATTTACCCTAAAATATTGTTTACTAACCAAAAAAACATCACGACGCCATTCCCATTGAGAGTAAAATATCTCAATGTGGAGTTCAGTTGGTCAGTTGTTGCAACTGCTGCACTAGTTCTAAATGCGAAAATATCAATATTTGCTGGTGGATAATGAACTAGCTAATTATTTATAGCATAGCATGAGCAAAATTTGTGTATTCTCGTTTTTTCCTTAGGTCCTGCCAGTAAGGGAGAAAATAAGGGACAGCTAACAAATGGCAAAGGGCAGCGAATATAAGAACTAGATAAGGAGCTATATTCATTCATCCTTTTGTAAGAACACAGACGTATAGAAGGAGAGTGGGCATTTTATCCAGGGACAGGTTAAAATAGAAACCACGTAAAATTTCTGGATCAAGATCCAACTGGGAAAAACATAAATACAGTATCTTTACTGCAGCATGCCCACATAAGTTGCGGTCTTCCTTGTTTTTCTTCAATTCCCACAACAACCAATGCCAGTTTTCCCTTGAGTTGTCTCTCCCTAACCGTGGGATCATCATCCTCTATGGAATGCTACTTCTTACATGTCTGATTTTTAAAGCATCAGAAAGACATCTTCACTGATAGAGACACACATGGCAAACAACTCTCTTGAAGTTGTGAGTTGTAACACCTCCTATGCCATTTTTGCCTTAAGACTAAGAAAGAGTGCAACTTTCATCTTTCAGAGATGCACATCAGACTGAATGCTTTCCAAACTTCAGATTTCTATGCAATATTGAACTACCATGCAAAAATCCACAAATTAGTTCAAAATAAGAGTCGTAAATTTAATATTTATTAATTAGCTCTTTGTTATGGGATCATGTGGAAGGCATTGTGTTCGAACCCTAAAACAAAGTAATCAGTGCAGCAAAAACCAAACAACTAGAAATAAATCAAAAAGTTCCCCTAATACATCTTTGCTTCCTGAAAATCAACAAGTGCCTGCCTGTCTACCTATTCAACATGTATGGTGCTTTGTTCTTCACACAGAGAGCATGTGGTAAGGTTCACTGTTGCAGAGTGTTTAGATCTTTCATCATCTCTTCCAAGTTAAAGCAGTCATTCATAGTGTTTAGTCAATCAAGGAAGCATTTAAGGGCTGATATTCCACAAAGTCAGCTGATTCCACCAACATATCCATGGTAATATCTCCATCAAATCATATTATTCTCCAATATATCAAGGAAGTGTCATATCCATTAAGATCAACAATTTGTGCAAGCCAAGGACTGATCTAGGCTGATGTGATAATTTCAATAAATTTCTTAACCCCCCCCCCCCCCAAAAAAAAGACATTCACTCTGTATATTATAGTCCTTTCTCAATTATGTTATACTTAGAACTATATGTTATACTTAGAACTGTATGTTATACTTAGAACTATATATTATAGTCCTTCCTCAAGTATGTTATACTTAGAACTCTATGGCATGTAGGATTTCCAATTTATTCGCCTTCTTCACAAGCACCCACACCACTCATTATTGCTTGCACGGTTTCACCCCAATTTTTTAAGACTGAGGCAATGTCTATTGGGATATGTTATAAAATCACACAATTAAGCAACAAATAAAGTGAAGACAAATTGCACACGAGATTTTACGTGGAAAACCCAAGATAAGAAAAACTACAGGCAGAGGAGAAGAAATCCATTATTGTGAACAATTGGTACAAGAACAGTGATATCGACTGATAAGGATGAAGATATACTAAAATAAAACCCTACAGAGCCCCAAAAAATTCTCATCTTAAAGTCGCACCGCTACCTCTTCGGGTCAGACCAAAAACAAATTCGGGTCACACAGTATTACAGGATATGTGGGTTCTATAAGTCCTACAAATCCCATGATTTTTTTTTTTTGGGGCCCCGACTATAGGATCTCTCCGAATAGTATCTACCCAAAAATGGTGGACCCAAGTGGCATTGTATATCCCCATCTCCATTTTAGTTTTCCACCAAAATCCAAAGGCCCAAAATTATCTAATTTTAAATCTCCTATAATAAAATCACATCTTTTATCCCACATACCATATCCCACCAAACAAATACTAAAAAAATAATCACACAAAAAAATAATAATAATCCCATATTATATTCGATCTCGTATAAATTATCCCATGGTATTATTTAGCCACCACATCCTATCGCCTCAATCAAACATAACCTAAGATAATGTGGGAAAAACTGAAAATTGCAAGGTTTTAAAACAAATTGAAGAAGGGGAGACAAAAAAAGGGGGGTTAATAAAGTCAATGGATTGGTTTTCTAAGTAATTTGATAGTTTGTAAATGATAGAAAATAATTTTTTGACGAATACTAATAACAGAAAATATAGTGAAAGAATAATACGAATGGAATTTACCGATTTATGTGGTTTGAACCTAAGGGCTGCTCCACTGGAAGAGGGAGATATTCTAATATTTTCAGCTAACCAAATACAAATTCCAATTAACCTATTTATAGACTACTAAGCCTTCTATACAAGGGTGATGAGATAATATCAAATCAAAAAAAAAAAATTCAATCATATCACATCAATAATAAAATTTATTATGTTTTGGGATTGATCTCCTTGATGTCATGCACAACCTTGTTCAACCTACAGACCTTGCAACAAGTAGCCTTCAATTATTATTTTTTTTCCAGTTAATAAGGTAGCATCGATATTGATCATTGGCAAAATCCTTCAATATAATGCTTGAAGTCCCAGAACAACTGCCTAAACCTTAAATATGATTTTATAAAGCCAAAACTAATAAAAATGAATTTGCAGACATCTAACTGAAGTAAGTTCATTTTGATTGAAAAATGAACAAATGCACTTATGGTGAATGCTCAACAAATTATGTGGATATATGTAAATTGCAAACAAACGAAATAAGTTGTGTTGAGATGATAAATATAGACACGCATGCCTCAAGTTTAACTCCCAAGTATCTGTGGGGTAAAGATTTTTCATGGCTAAAAGTACCATGAAATCAAATATATTTTAAAGCAGGAAAAAATTACACTACATGTTCTCCTTTGCGATATTAACATGCACAAACAAACATAAACCATGTACGGTTTTTTTTTTTTTTATTTCTTTTTCGTGTGTGTGTGTGTGGATTTATATATAATGCAATCTAATTTCTGCCTCATGTCACAATAAGTACAATTGTATTTTTAATGACATGGGACATTCTCTTCTTTATTCATTTGAAAATGACCTACTCCTCTTTAGTGAATTTTCTCTTCCCTTTCGGATTCATGGAAACATGAAAACTCTCCAACAATTGTGTTGCTGTCCATGTCTTTTGGTTGAATGCTCTAACACAAATGAATCTGCAGTTTTTCAAACATGTTAAAACTCCAAAGCATTTATAACCGAGTAGGATGATTCTAGATTAGTATCAAAAATTCTATCAATTTGGAACCGTTTAGCTTGGACCTGTACATATAGATACCTACATGCTTCTACAACGAGAAGATAGTTAATCACAATTCTCCTTTTGATTATATATGGTCCCTGAATTATTCGTCCTATTCAATTATAGTATGGAGTTATCATTGCAGTTGCGGTAACGGTACAGAGATTTTAGAAAATGCCCTAACAGGGACAGGGATGATAGTCCTTATCATGCCTCGTACACATTTACATACCTACTTATATATTAATACGTAATTTTTTCATATACTTATAATAAAATATATTAATATATAACATTAATATATTTTGTCCTTAATAGAGAGCAGGGATGAATAATGCTCAACAGGGACGGGAATAATACAAAAATAAATTGATGGGAATAAATGTAATTTACCTAGTCTTTTGTTTGGAGTCAATAATTATGAATCTAAGGGAGGTTCAAAGGTAAGATGGGTAATATTTAAATGATTTGTCACATACCTTTGTACTTGATAAGTAAATTTATTCACATTTCTTACTGACATACTTGTTTTAACTTATGTTTCATCCGTTTATTCCCAATTTTAAATTAAAAAAACAAAAGTACTCAAATTATGGAACCTTCTACCTTACAATCTCTTCATATGTTTTCCCTTATTTTCTACAATCAATTCAAATAAAGTAAATAATAAATCTTCTCTATGTAAAGAAAAAAATGCATGTAAAATGCTAGATTTACTTGGTCGAAAGCGTCCACCTCCCGAGATGCTTAGACCATGTAGAGCTGGCCATTTGTCCTTACTGCACTGACTTGGCCTCTATGACCTAAGTTCCTGTAAGTAGTAGGTCATTCTCTTTTCTCCACGTTTGATTAACTTCTCCATGCATGAAACTATGTTCAAGTGTAGTCTTTCTCTCTCTTGCTCTCAAACCATCGTATTTCTTACCCCACTCCATTAGCGTCTAGTGATCTTTACCCATAAACAATGCTCAACATTATTCCATGCAACCTAAACAATTATCTCATTAAAACAATTTTGATTTCATTAATTAACAAACATAGGCAAATTTTTGAAGCATAGCCTCTAAATAGTGGGGGGAAATATGTAGAACAAATCATTGCTACAAAGGTTTTCTTTAGCCATTTTTGGACCTTCCCAAGAACAACGGCTCAACTCAATAACGCCTTAGTCCCAAACTAGTTGGGTTTGGCTACATTAAACCTCCTATTCATTCCTAAAACAACGGATATAGTTAAAGTAACAACGTGACAAATGAACTTTGGTTATAATTAGTTAAACTGATGAATTTGATACAATAACCTGATTAAGACAGCAAATCCCTAAATGTTTTCATGAAAAATTAGAGTTATCCACACAAAGTCCAATAGTAGTTTTTATCAATGCGTGCGCTAGGAATAAAGTAGTTTAAACAAAAGATATTAAAAAAAAAAAAATTCAACCTTCAAGAGCCCATAATTAACACATGTAATGACCATCTTAAATAATGGGGAAGGCATATGGTGTGTAATATCCATACCAACCCTCCAAGTTTGAGATGCCGATAACCTAATTTTTTAAATCAATACTTGAAAGTGTTCTTCTTGAACCTTGACAACAATAAGCCTGACTTGTAAGGCTTGAAAAAAAATAATATAATATTATGACTTGAAGAAAAGAATGTCGTGCCCCATTAACAGCGTACAAGACTGATGCAATATATGGCCTAACATTTAGGCCTCTAAACATGCCGAGCTAAATCGAGTAACGGATCATTAAGGCTCTGGATTCAAAAATATTAACCACCTCATAAGTGAAGCTCAAATTTGGCTTGCTTATCTCCTAAAGAATTCAAATTTAACTAGTCTCAATTTGGGTTCAATTACTTTCATATTGCTTGTAATTTTGAGAAGCCCATTTGTTTTTAGAGCAACCTTCAATAAAATCTTAAATCTGATGAAAAACATGATAAATCTTGGCTTACTTATTGTGAAGCAATCAAGTGGAAGCCTGAAGCAAGCTGATTACAAGCGCAAGCTCAAGATGCCCTATTCGTCTCACAATAGTAAATAACAATTTACGTCCCAACTCTCAAATGAAGCCCAAAAACCCAATTCCTATGCAAAATTTTTTCAATACAAATTATAGCAGAAACTATAGATTTAACCGTATAAAATACCAAGAAATCACACCAAAGTGACCATCAAACTAAAAGATTAACCCAACAAAAGTTAAAACATATATGTAAAATAAAAACACACCAAACGATGGCATATGAAATATATTTAACACAACCCATCATAAGAAATAGCATGGATAAGCACAACTAATCAATTAATCATAATCAAAAAAATAGATATCTATCCACAGCCCTCCCTCTTGCACAAGCACATACTGTGAGATAGCAACTTTGAATAGAAGCATAATGGCTTTCCATTTAGCAATCTCCTCACATATATGCAAAACTGCATAAGTTGCTCCACAGTTAATCACATCAAGGATGGCATTGCAACCTTGGCAATGTGCAATTGGTTCCCACCTATGGATGGTTTCAACCAAAATTCAAAGTATCGCGCCCATACGAAATCCAAAGTAGACCACCCATACCCCTATTTTTTTTAATCAAACCTATTATCCGACTTATTATGTTCCTCCAAATCAAGGAAAAGCCATAGAATTTTGGTTTCTTTGAGCTAAGTTATACCTGTGTATCATGTCATACTGCAAGCACCAAGCCCCAACTCAATCCATCAACTCTCCAGTTGACATCTATAGCAGTATGAAGACCAAGAAACAGAAAAAATTAAGGACAAAGTGGAAGACCCCCTTGAAATCCAAGAGAAGTGGAATTTAATAACGTGTGAATGAAGAGATACAGTTTTTTACCAACACTTTAATTCTTTTATTTTTGCATTTTACACAGGTTTTGCGATTGGATTTTGAATGCTTAAGTAGAAAACCTAGCATTTTATTGTACAATGGCTCTTCGAACTCCAAAACTCAGCGTTCCAAATTGTGACCATCATCACTTGAGTAATTAACTTGCATTGAGTTTAGTTAACCTTTTGCGGCTCGTCATTGCAAGAAATTTCGAGTAAAAAAGTGAACATACGTTTAAAATGGACCCCAACCTGGTCGGAAAGACACGGGAGGAAGAACATCAAGAATTTAGCAACTAGTGTCAAAGGTTTAAAGCAAGAAAGTGAAACGAAGTGAATTCGTCAAAATAGAGATTCGCATAGCAAATTCACCTCGAAAATTTGCATTAGAATGCATGCGTGGATTTGCGCTCGGCGGAGATTTTTCCGAATTTTGAAGGTCCGAAATCTCTCTCTCTCTCTCAGATCTGTTTGGCAGACGGGGAAAAAATAACACCCGCCAATTTCCTCTTCAAAATTTGCGGAGGAAAGCAATTTTTCTTGTATTCTTTTAGTTTTAAAAAATATTACGCTAACACCATAAAGTTGCTTAATGCAAGTACGCATCTAAACTTTCTGAAATAGCACCAGCACCCCTTCTCCTTGCTGGGCAATGGGCAGGTCGGACTGGTGCCGGATCTATTATTTTTATCTGAAGTCCAGCACTATATTAATTTTTAAATCCAAGTTCATCCAATCATGTTCACTTAATATATAAATTAATTTTTTTACTATATATCTTATATTATTTTTATAATTTATACAATTAAAAATAATTTAATAAAATTACAATATCTAATAAATAATACAACAGATAATATTTGACGTTTGTATATTATATATTTAATTTTATTTGTATATTTTTTTAATTTTAATAATATATAAATAATATTTAAATTATAAATTTATATTTTAATATTTTTAAGTGGCCTTTAGACAAAATACTAACTCTCAGACCTGGGGGATGATTCGAAAATGTGAGTCCGGGGACTATTGAATTGAAATGTAACTATTCAAATGTATACATGTCTTTTTTAAATTATAAAAATACTAGTAATCATATGTGCGAAAAGGCATAGACCGGAACTGGCAAAGGGCTCCACCCGAAATTGTCGGAGTTCTCTTCAGTTGACACATATACAAAAGTCAAATCATATGAGTGAAATTACTTGTGCCTTAAAGCACAGAAATATAATTTGATCTGTAAATAATTTAAATATAAATTTATTTCAAAAAATTATAAAATAAATTTATTTTAAAAAAATTATAAAAATAATTTATAATAAAATTACTAATTAAAAGAAGTCAAAATTTCTATATAGTATTTTATAAAGATGTAAAAATATTATCATATTTTTAAAAAAATTAATTTAAAAACTTTAATAAAAAAATATTCAACAAAATATAGAAAGAATAAGAGAGTGTGTTTCCATGTAAAGTGACCGAAAATACAATTAAATTAAAAAAAAAGTTAACTAACTTTTTTTATGTTTAAAAAATAATATTTAAAATTTAATTTTCTTTAAAAATTAAACCTTTAAATTAAAAATTTTAATACTTAAAATTTTAAATATATACGCTTAAAAAAATATACTTAACACTTAAAAAATATATACACTTTTATACTATTTGTGTCCTCTATATAATAAATCAATAAATTTTTAATTATAGATTTGCTCAATAGTCCTTTATATAATAAATCAATTATTTTTTAATTATAGATTTGCTCAATTATTAGAATTATTTTTATTTTTTCTAATTTAATTGAAAACACATTATCTTATTCTTCTCTTTTTAAAAAAAAAAAAAAATTAAATATAAAAATTTACATTTTTTAGTCAATGTAATAATTAATAATAAACGTAATAATAATCTAGTGAATGTAATAATTAATAATTAATTATCTATTTAATAACAAATAAATAAAAAATGTAATAACAAACAAATAAAAGTTAATTATCTATTTATTTAAAAATTAACTATCTAGTTAATTATCTATAGCATATAAAACATAACCCACTCACGCACACACAAAGCAATTTATATTACATACATAAAACACCCCCTCTCTGCACTCCCGTCCGACACACACACCTACCGACGCACACTCCTTTCCTCTCGTGCCTCTGCTCGGCATTAGTAAAGACACGCCCGCCACATATATATATATATATATATCCATCAAATCAACTGACCTGTTTTGTAATATAAACGAAGGTAACTTAATTTTAATATTTTAAGATAATATTACTTTTATGGCATGTTTGGAATTTAAAAAAAATCAAAAATTAGTGTAAAAAGTTACACTTGATGAAATTTAATTGAAAGGATGTTAAAAACTTTTGAATTTAAAAAAAAAAAAAATTAAAGTTCCAAACAACACCTTAATCTCAGCATTTTCTTTTCAAATATATTAAGCCCACAACTTTCTACAGATATTAAAGTAACATAAACACAAGCTTTAATACCGTTTGATTTACCAAAAAAATAATTTTTATTAATTTTTCTTAACTTTCTCCATTAAATACTTTATTAATTTTCTCTCACTTTTATCAACTTTCTTTAACTTTTTATAATTTTTTTTAATTCATATAAATTTTTATCAAACGCTTAACTAAAAATTAAAATGACGTGTGTCAAATACCAGTGTAAAGTTAATTTTTTTAAGGGGTTGCCAAAGGGTTTGCGGACATACCACTCCTGTGAGTCTATACGTACGGGACGTTTGTTTTCAAAAAGTTCAAAAAAAAAATTAAAAGCTAGTGTAAAAGAGATTTGTCATAAAATTTAATTGAAATAAATTAAAAGCTTTTAAAGTATTATGAAGTTTTAAAAAAAAATTGAACAACAAATTATGAATTTTTATTTATTGGAGGTGAACCACAAATTTTTCAGAGACATTGCTGTACAAAACAAATTTAAAAAATTAAAACTGTCAATGACAGATTTTGGATTCTCAAACTAATCTGGGGACAATTTTTTGATTTTTTTGATGCTACATTTTTTTATAGTGTAACATTGCTCAATTTAACAATGTTCCATTTATTTATTTTTTTCTTGATAAAAATAATTACTTCTAGTTCAATTAAAGATTGATTATATTGTGTACTTAATTTATAGGTTGTATCATTCTAATTTATACTTTTATATTTTATTTACTTTTTTTATATCTATTCTTATCTAAATTATTGTTGTTATAGAAAACTACAATTATTTATGAATTTAGTTATTGTACTTAATTGCTTATAAAATTTTATTTTATTACGGCCACATTTGTGAAATTAATATGACTATATTATTATAGTTGAAAGAATGTATAATATAAAATATAAAAGTGAGTTTGAAATTTTGAAAAAAAAAAAAAGAAAAGAAGAACTAAAAAGTTGATTAGTTCTCCACTTGGAGTTCTTGCTAAATTTAAAAAATAGCATTGAAATAATAAGAAAAAATAATAAAGATAATATTCATAAAACTTTAGAGGATGAATAATATAAAAAAAAAATTCAATTGAACTTAAGATAGTCACATAAAATATAAAATACAATGATACTTCTAATTTAATTTTAATAATTATTTATGATCCAGACAATTGAAAATATTAATAACAAGTTGAGAGATTTATTAGTTGAAAATGAACCTATTAAAAATGATAAGTCAGATTTTCTAAAAATCAAAGTAATAAACATTTTTATACATTATTTTATATACAAAAATTATCAAAGAGAAAAATGCAAAAAAATATGGTAAGAATTCGACTAAATAAATTGTTAGTGAAATAAACATAGAGTTTATATTTTGTGAAAAAAAAATAAAATTCATAGAAAAAAACAATTTAATAAAAATGTAATTGATGAAATAACACGTTCTAATTTCAACAATTTATACTATATGAAAAACTATTTAGCTTTTTATTCAATTTAAAAAAGGTAAAAATTTTAGAGGATAAATGAATTAAAAATATTATATTGATCTAAAAAAAAATTTAAAATACTATGGATACTCAGATATTGACAATTATGATTTGTTTTTAAAATTAAAAGTGTTTAAAGAAATTTTAAGAATAGAGGATTTTACATTGAGTAAAAAATTAGATTTTTTCCTAAAATGTATGTATCACTTATAAAATCTTTATTGACTATATCTGTAACTGTTGCGATGTTGGAAGAAAGATTTTGAAATTAAAATTTTAATTTCTTTAAGATTATAAATTACAAAATAGATTAAGTGGCTTAACTATAATATTCATTAAATATAATATGTGAAAACTCATTAAATATTAAAATTTAATAAGTAATTTTACGACTAAAAGGTTGGAAACGACGAGATGAGACTTTCAATAGAGTAATTTTTTTTTTTTTTTAATAATGGGTCTCGAAGAA
>JAVXUM010000036.1:11399306-11413791 GCA_035590655.1 Pouteria glomerata
ATTTATTTTAAATTAATATTCTAAAATTTTTTGGCATGGTTTGAAAATTTTTATAAGTAATTGGAGTGCTTTATATTTCTTTATAATATTTTAAAAACTAGAAAAATTTCAAGAAGTGTCTTGAATATTCTAGAGTATTATAAATATTATAAATAGAATATTCTATATTTCTCTATAATATTTTAAAAACTAGAGAAATTTTTAAAAAGTGTCTCAAATATTTTAGAGTGTTGTAAATATTATAAACTAAAATATTCTATAATATATAGGAGTTTATAGAAAGTGTAAGTAAATGGGATAACTAAAATTGTGGGGACTAAAGTAGAATGAAAGGTAAATTGTAAGGTGGTTTTTAAAAGTCATTTAAAGAGTACTAAAATATTTTAAAATTAAATTTACTAATTACCTTTGTGGTAGTTACTAAAAAAATTCTTTTGACTCTTGTAGGACTTAGGCACACAGTTTTTTGTTTTTATTTTTTATTTTTGTGAATTTATTTATTCATTCACTCACTTAAATGCTTGAAACTTGAAGACTTAATACTTTACACAAATAAATAAACTCCACCCCTATTTATATTCATTCGCTCTGTTAACGGATGATAGAGATTAATTTGATCCAATAGTGAAAATTATGCCTCTAAAATCATCTATCAAAATATCTAAGATATTTATAATATTTATATAAAATTCTATAATTCTCTATAATATATTTTTTATTTTGATGATGGGTTTGTTCTAGATTTTTTAGGGTCTTTCACATTGGCAGAAGGTCAAGACTTAAATATTTTACACCATTTAGTTAAATAGTAATTGTATTTATATATTTTTTCCAAACTTGGAAATTTTTGCAAAAATAGGCCTGAATTGAAAATAATTGAAAATGATTGAAGAATTGTTAAGGTCGATCAATACCTAAAAGTAGCTATATATTTTTTTTCACTTTAAAATTTATACAAAATGAGGTATGGATTAGAAATGATTAAAATATTATCACAAATCATACCCTAAATGTCACTTGTAACTAAAATATTGGAGCTAAATATTGTATATAATTTTAAATAACTAATTTTTTATAATGATTTTAAATTTATAACTAAATCACTTAAATTCATTATAAGAGTTATATAAAAAAACTATAGAATTATATTTAAATAATTATTCTTAAATAAATTATATGTACTTGTATTTAAATAATTACAAGTAAATATTACGTTAGTCTAATACAAATTAAAAATTATTGAAGTATTGTAGTAAGTTATGCCCTAAATGGTAGTTACAACTAAAATAATGGAATTAAATATTATAAATAACTTTAAAGAACTAATTTTTTGTGATTATTTTAAATTTATAATCTATTAGCTAAATCACTTAAATTTATTATAAGAGTTATATATAAAAAATAAATTATATTTAAACAATTATTTTTAAATGGATAAGATTAACTTTTTAAAAATAATAAAATTATGATGTATTAGGACTTCAAGGACCAAGTGGGATAGATATACATTATAAAGGTGATTTTTAAAATTTGAATGTATTAAATTACCAAATTACCTATGAAATGGTTGATCACATGGAACTTAATTAGTAGTTAAATTTTAAACTGAAATTGGGTCACGTCGAAATTTGAACAAAATTACAGATATTTGATTAAGATAACTGGTAATTTTTAAAATTTATCTAAAATAAATAATTTGACTAAATTAAAATACCATTATTTTAGTCTAAAATATTATGAATATATAAACTACTAATTTTTTTTAAGCCAGCTCGGGCCTGGCTTAAATCTTAAACTAGTCATAGAAAGAGTTCGGATTTCGTTCATTTGAGGCTACAAATTGAACTCAAGCTAAGCCAAACTAGAGCAGCTCCTGAGCTATATATTTAGTTAGTTGCTTTACTTGTTTCCTCTATCAAATTTATATATATATACACATATTGGTGTTAGTTGTTTCCCCTATCAAATTTATATATATATATACATATTGGTGTTTAAGCCTAGAGAGTGGAGAAATTGGAATCATACAATTTGAAAATAGACAAGCTGCTATCGTTATCCTGGCTAAAGAGCTTGAATTCAAAAATATAGCTAAAATTACTCACATTGATGTCTCTGACTTGCTGCAAGCAGGGTACTATTTTCTGGATTAGCACTAATTTTGCTGGAGCCACCCAATCCTCCTCCAGCAGCGCCACCACAATCACCACCGGCTCTGAATCCATTGCCGGAATCTTCAACGTCCAATTCACAACAACTTACATTCAAAGCGGATCCATTACCAGCAGAAACTCTTCTCAATTCCTGTCTCTTTGCAGGTGTGTGTGGTTCCCAAACACGCCCTTCCTTCAACTCTCTACTCCCAAATTCCATCTCCGCTGAATTACTTGCAACCCAAGAAAGCCAAAACTCCGTTTACAGGCCTACATACAAATTCACAAACCAAAACACAGATAAGCACCAAAACAAACCATCAATGGAGTCCCTTCTGTTGATGTATTCTAGAACAGAGATATACTTCTATAAGCAAATAACTTCAGTAAATATTTCTATTAATAGAAAATTCCAATATTTGGAAATTACTTCCAAAGCAGGTGTACCCAATATTCTGTCAATAATTATTAGTAGCCTTTTCTATTCAGATTCGATAAAGCTTGCACAGAAGAGAGAGAGAGCGAGAGAGCATACGAACAAACAGATAACTCTAAATCAGGAGAGAGAGAGAGAGAGAGAGAGAGAGAGAGAGAGAGAGAGAGAGAGAGAGAGCATACAAGCAAACAAATAACTCAAAATCATGCTGTAATCTCGCGTAACTGTTGTTATAACTTCAAATATTCATATAATGTATATACAAAACTTACATGCAGATATACAATAATATATATACGTACAAGTTACTGATACGTACCCACAATGAGATGGGTTGGTGAAAAAGAAAAGGATTGAGAGATGAGAATTGCGAAAACTTGGAGAAATAGAGAAGCAAAGGCTTTTATTTTCTTTTTCTTTTTCTTTTGAAAGGAGGTAGCAAAGACAATGGAGGTAGAATTGGCTGAGGACTATTAAATAGAGTTTGGTTGTAACTGTTATTCTTTAAGAATATTTTAATCTAATTAATTCAAATATTTGCCTACGAGTAGAGTCAAAGGTGGGATCTTGCGGATTGATAATTTGTTTGACTGGATTTAATGTCTAGGTATACTGCGGAATGTCGTGTAATCGTGGCCGTTGGATCTCTTCCTGTTACAAAATCGAGAATTGAGATCACTCCAAATAATTTGCACTAACACGTGCAAGTAGGGGATTATTTGATTTTTTTTTTTATTATTATTCGACTATTCAAATAAAAAATGTAATAAAATATTATTACAGTTCTTTAATACAGATTGTCTAATAAAAAAGAGAGAATCAAATAGAATTAACTAAAACAAAATTTTAGATATATATTTAATTTTATTTTTTATAAATTTATTATTCTTATATGATAATGTTCATTTCTCGTTGGCTCATACGGCTGGCTGCTTTGGCACCAGGGACTTGTGACCCATTTCACCTTTCTTAGAGCATCTCTCTTACAGTTTTAAAAAGTCTCTTAAGTAGAAAAGAAGAATAGAGGTCTTATATTCAATATCAGTCTCCTACTCCTAACCGATGTGAAACGGTAGTGGTATCATCATTATATATATATTTATATATATAATTTTTTCAATTCTTTTAGTTCCCTAAATACAAAAATCAAGATTGAAATATAATTTAAGCGTAAAAAATAATTGAACCCAAATAAAAAAATAATTGAACTAAAGAACCTCAAATTGAAATTTCATTTTGATTATTTGATTCCGATTTAGTTTTGTACACAACAAAAACTAAACCATTCTTTCTCAAACACACTCTAAAAATCAATCGAAACAAATAATTAGATAAATCTATTTGTACTTATCATGTTATAAATACTCTTATTCAAAAATTTAATACGATACATAATTATATTAATATAAAGATTACAACTTATCAAAAATAATTATCTTTTTTTTTATCAACATCAAAAATAATTATCATCGTAAATTTTTTGACAAACAGTTAATTGCCATCTTAATTACGGGTAATCTTCTTATAATAGATCTTTTTAAATATTTTTTATTATTAAAAAATCAAATTAAGTTTTTTATAATAATGATACTTATGATTTTGTTTGATAATTCCTTTTTTTCCTTAGACGTTAATTTTTTTATACATTTTTTTTTTTACCTTATTTTGATAGTTTTTATGAAAGATTCGTATGAAGCCTATAATTAAATGAGTTGAGGATTATAGCAAAAGTTTGTAAAGAAAAATAAATAAAAAATTTAATTTTTTATTTGATTAAGCTAAAAAATAAAATATAATAAAAATTATTTTTAATATGCTTGTTAAAAATATAAATAAAATTTATTTTATTCTTTCAAATATTTTGTTTTCATTCTCTTGTATCAAACTATGCCTAAATATTTTTATCAAAAATTATAAAGCTTTATTTACCAAGGACTATTATGTCTATTCGAATTACACATAAAAATAATTATGTAAAGGGTGAGTCTATTTTTGCAATTCAAAAATCGCTTATTGTACTCTATTTTCTTTTTTTATTAAGTAAAATTACAAAATTAATTTAAAAATAAAATGAAGTGAAAGAGGAAATTAGAGTAGTGCAAATAGCTTCGCTCCTAAATGAATAAAAATTACTATAAAAACTTGTTAATGAAACACTACTTTTCTTATTTTTTGGAGCAGCAAATAAGTTTCATTAATATATATTCCTTTTAGTTGTTGATTGAGAGTTTATATAAGTATAATTAGAATTTATTGGAATCAAATATTGCTATTTGAGACATAAGATTGAAAAATAGATTGTTTAAAAATAATTAATTTGATTAGTAAACTATATTACAATTATTCACACTGCAGGGAGAAAATCAAATCTATCAAAAGGGGGAGAAAGTCACCATTATTGCATAAAAATGTATGCAAGTGTGTAAGAAATTGTGTAAAATTTTTAAAAATATAAAGATTTTTCATAAAAGTTATATTTGACTTTTTCAAAATGAAATATATAAATAAATAAAATTAAATTTTAGTTTTTATATATCTTTTTTTTTTTTTTGGAAAGGTACTAATTATTATATATCATACGAACCTTCACGAGACTTGGATTTCGAGATTTTAAAAGGCTTTCTCACTTGTCTAAAGAATGAGTCTTTAGGACTCGTATATTTTAATGTGAAATATTTTTGAAAAAAAAAATTACATTTGCTCGTATAAAAATATTTTACATTTTGAAACAAACGCGACTTAAATCAAAAATCATACAAGCAAGATCACCATTGGCACCCGCAAAGCAATAGCGAGCCGAGGTCTCTTCCCCTTTTTTTGATTTCTTAAAGGAGCTTCTCTTTCAAAATAATGTCAACGTCCATGTCACTCTATACTGCTCAAGTAGAGAAAAATTTGACAACACTTTTCACCCTCATTTGCTCAAGAATTTACTCAGTAAAACAATGATGTTGGGCACTGCAAAATTGATGATGCTTATAAAACACACACACACACACACACAGCAGATCACTTTAAACCAATATCCAAACAGGTGTGCAAAGACAGTATACTTTGCAAGTCATCTTCTGTGGGAGTACGAGGCCAACTACAGTTTGGTGGCTCCCTTCTTTGGGGTTTTACAGAAGCTTTTCGGGTAGAGAGTTTTCCAGAATGCATTACACTGATTTCCTTGATTCTGTGATGTGTTCGCTTTCCCGCTCTCAGCTTACAGCGTCGATTGATTGTGCATGGGAAACTTACCAAACAAGGAGGAGAAGATTTTGGAGGATGAAAAAATGGTTTCGGCTGTAAGTTCGCCTCTTTCCATGCTGAAAACGACCGCCGCAGCTGAGGTTGAACCTGCGAGGCCAGCAGAGAATGCAATAAGCTTTCGAACCAATTAAGTGTTTGCTGTTGTAAAAGTTGCAGTCTCGGCATTTGTGTAATGAGTAAAAAATTTAAATTTTATGAAGATTTATAAATATTTTTAGAGTTTTTCAGAGCTCCAAATATATCGTGATATCGTGGAGGGTCTCGAATATGAGAAATTCAAAATATCCAATAAATTAAAAATAATACCCTAATTGTTTGCTTAAATTCAAATATCGTTTTGAAGGATCCCCTTCAATGGATAAAAGAAAGATCATTTTAGAGAATAATACAACATCTAAATCCCTAGCCAGTCCGTACTCACCGTTGAGATCAGGCTCGAAGAAGAAAGAAGGCTGCAAGAAGCAAGTGATATCGAAGTTGAAGAAAATGGAGACTTTCCAGGTTTCTTTCCCTTCTGACCATCTTCTCTTGAATCGCGATCCTCAATTACAGACCCAAAACTTGATGGTGTAACATCATCTTCCTCTTCTTCATCTTCCTCTCCCTCATCCTCCTCTCCCTCTTCCTCTTCTTCTTCCTCTTCCTCCGCCACTGAAATTTTTTCATCTTGGCTAGCAACGTCAGGAGGTTGAATATCTTCTGCCTCCTGCAAACCTTTTTCTACTTTCTTCTCCTCCTCTTTCTGTATTCTCTTTAACTCCTCATCCATGTCTTCAATTGCCTCCTCCAGACACAATTCGGCCTCCGCCAATTCCAGCTCTTTCTCAATTAGTTTGGTCTTCATCTCACTATCCTTCTTCTGCTCTTCAGTCCATTTCTCTAGCTTGTCAAACATTGGTTTGCATGCGTTTTCCACTGCTGCTAGAAGACGCGTCCATATGTTCTCCTTGATCGCCACCTCTCGTCCATAAAACTCATCAAATCCAAGGGGAAGGAATCGGGCCTTCTCTGGGTCCACATCTTCCCCGTCTTTCAGAGGTGGTTGCCAAAACAAGCGCACCCCGTGTTCCTCATCTTCCACATAGTTGATTATTTGTCCAGTTGGAGTGTGTACGATCAGGGGATCTTCAGTATATACAAGCTTTGATGGATCTTCGGGGTCAGGCTCCGGTTCCTTGTTGATGAGAACAAATTCGGGCTTCTCATCTGTGAAGACAAATGTGTCATATGATAAGGACAAAATTTGCATATATTGCGCAACACCAGACATAGCTTACAGGAAATTTTACACAAATTAGATCATGAAGTACAAACTGCTGAGGCACTAATGAAGAAATGAGGAAAGTAAAAGAGGTATTATTGCTATACAAGAAATGTGGACTGCTTTAGCATTTGTTCACAGAAGACGGCTCTCAACAAGTAGCAGAGGATAAGGGCAAGACAACATTTTTTAACGTGTCACATCAGATAAGCAAATTTAATATTTTTTTCAGCAAACAAAATGCCATGAAACCTAAGTCCTGGGAACTAAAAGGCAGTAAGGTGGCCTACTCATTTTATATATGAACTCAAAAATGGAAAGATCCCTTTGATAAAAAAGTACGGACAGTACCTTTCTCCCACCAGTATTGAAGTTCGGAAGGCATAGGTAGTCGCAAAGGAGCTTTATAAAAGGAGTTCAACCACATCTCCCTTTCTTGATCCACCTCATGCACATATGTTTTCCAATAATCAGGAACCTGATATATGAACGCCACTTTTCATATTTTTTATGTAATCTGATGTTGAAGAAAGTATATCATACTCCAAAAAAATATCAAACAAAGCAAGAAACCTCAATAAAACTTAAATTTAATTACTTCATAGAACTGGTTGATGAAGCCCGGTGCCATCCACACATCGTCTTCCTCGTAAAAGTATGGATGTTGAGGATCACCATAAGGACCCCTCTCTTCTCTGACCACTGTGCAGATGAAGCAAAACTAAAATTGTAAAAAAAGAAAGTAGCCATAAAACAAACCAAAAGAAAAAATGAAAGTTCTATAATTAATAAAACAAAAAAAACTAATATGCAAACAAGTGAAAAAGAAAATAAGAACAAAAGAGAAAGGGGAAAATTAAGCAGAAATAACATGTGGCTTAGATTTTAATACCACGGCCAAGAATTTTTTGTAAAACAAAAGAAAAAAAAAAAGAAGCATATATCAAACATTGAAAACTTTTAAACTTCCCTAGCCTGCAGCAAAGAGACGTGACAATGCACGCATTAAGTGAAGAAATGGATACTGCAAGATAAATAGATACAAAAAGCCGCCTATTTTGTGCAGTATGAGTTCGTCTTTCTTCACTGTTTGAAAATGAATTGTGCATGTTTATTACTTGACCTTTTAACTTAGCAACACATATATTTGCAGGGCAATAATGAGGTTTAACATACTCACCAAACCATAAACAGAATACAAGTCATAGAAAAAAAATTCATTAATGCTCTTCTTTTAGGCAAGTGTCAAGGAAAATTAGTACCCTTCCTAAGCTAATTACTATTTCTTCTGAAAAACAATCCTTTCTATGCTAACATCACATACACAGTTTGAATGATTTTAAGACACAAAAAGCGCAATGAATGCTTTTTAAATCTTTCAAGACACAATAATTTATTTATTTATTTATTTTTTGTCTAATCACCCCATTGGAATGTCCACAAATAGCCATCACACGTAAATGAAAATGTAAAAATGAAGGTTCTCAAGGAATAACTTCAATTGAAATAGAAACTCATCCCATCCCATCACAACGCAAAAACAATATATCAAACCCGATTACAAATCTTGAATTATCTAAGTCAACATCTAATGAACAATTCATTATATTGAATGAAGAATGATTATCTGATATTGGTAATCAGGTTGATTTAGCATGTAATTACCCCACCCGTACCAAGCAGAAAATGGAAAAAGAGAAAAGAAAAGTGGGATAAAAAGGTATACTTCCATCAGGCTTGTTAACAAACATCCGTGCCTTAGCAGCAGCGACCTCTGCTATTCCTGCATGCAGCTGGTGTACCAAAATCACAAAAGAAATATTATCACAACTGGTACCAAGTTCACAACAGAAGAGAAAAGAACAGAGGAAGAACACATTAAAAGATGCTCTTAAGATACCGCTGAAATTTCCACATCACACCCAGCAGGATCTTCCAATAGCTCCCCAAAGTAGAACCGACCCTGCAGACAGAACAAGTGGCTAAACTTCACTCTTTATAAACTTATTAGATTTATTAGAGAATATTGACAAAAAACATCAACAAATAAGTAAAGATCTAGCATGTATTAGATATAACCTTGAATCAGGTGCCGAATAGCTTGTGAAGTTTTTACACCTATTACTAAACATATTATGAATCTTTTAATTATGATCAACTTTTGTAACCATGATAATTTTTTACAAAATTGAGCAACATGCTATTTTAAAAAAGATATCTTATATCAGCTCTAGGTTTCAAATGCACTGATATAAGAGGACCACTAAACCATTTTCCAAATAGATGTAAAAACAGCTTATCTGTAATGCCATGACATTTCTTGCATATACTTACATATATTGGACGTTCATTGAGTTCATATACACCACATCCATGCATTCTACCGTGCTTCCATTCACCAGCATACCGGTAGCGACCCTTCTCCCTGACAACAGAACACTAATACAAATAAGACCATGCACAAATAAAAGAATAAAAATAAAAATGTCTTGTTAGAATGTTAGATTAGAATAGAATGCAGAAGGTCCCCATTTGGAGTGAAGGCAACAGTGTTGAAAGTCGATAACTTCAATTAAGTTTTCCCAGCAGATATGCTGACTCGGGACCTCTAAACTATTCAGATAACAGATCCCTTGGCATAATACATGACTAGAAATAAAGTATCCTTATCAAGGTCTTGTGATCGTCGTGTCACTAGAGGTGAAAATCAAGGAAGGGATATATAATTTTGAATGGTATAATTAGACAAAAAAAAAAACAATTAGATTTTTTTTTTTATGAACTTTTCTTAATCATTTAGTGTAAACCAAAATTTAGCTTGACTGAAAAGTAAAAAATCTTTCTTCTAGTTGGTTTCCTAGCAGAAAAGGTATTCTACTGAATTAGCAAAGTGCAAATTTTGAATAGCAGACCACCTAGCCCTGCAGCCAGTGAAATAAACATAAAGTATTGCACTTAAATATTGCCTTGATACTATTATCATGACTATAGCACACACTGCATTTTCTTACAGGATTAGGTAATAATTATACACTTTTCACAAGAAATATGTGTTGGAAAGATTCTTCAAGGTAAGGAACACCCACCCTCCACCCCCAAGAAAAGAAAAGAAAAGAAGAAAAAGAAAAATGTATCAACAAGTAGAACAGGGGAAAAGGAAATAACGGACATTGTTTCTATGATGCACTGCGAGTTGGTGACTATCATTTGATTTTAAATATCAAATCATTATTCAAGGACTTTTCAAACAAAAATGCATTGCAGAATTTATTGAAAGGACTTTAGATGCATGCTCAGACAGAGAATCCTTTAGCTTGAAAGATAATTTAACTGGTACGTCAATCATTATTTATCTTCTTGTCACAACATATTTCTTTCTTTTGGGAGCCAAAATTATTTCCTAGCAATTTCTTCCTTTAAGTACAGTTTATAGGTCTACAAGTCATTGGATTATCTTTAATATATATATGCCTATAAATAATATGCACTGGATTATCTTCATCACTAAGGAAGTGCCGAAGCAGTTTGCTTATTTAAGAGGAGAGGGATGAAAATGAAAAGGACACATGCTTGAAACGCAATAAGGCCATCTACCCTAAAATGACGTAGATGCCTAGTGCGGCACCAACTCCCCAGTTACATAACGTTCAAAGTCACACAAGTTCCTAGCAGCAACAAATGCAGACTTAGTTGGAAAATGATAATCTATTGCTCCATACATGAGCAGGCTGTGAGGAAACAAAATAAAATGATGATAATGACAATGACATTAATTTGAAACAGAATGAATCAAACAAAGCATGAAATAACTATGGTTATCATTTGTAAAGAGAAAAAATTAAACTTCTTGAAAATAAAACCTACGGTTTCTTCCCAAATTGTCTGACCCATTCATCGTTCTCATAGAAGGGGATTTCATAATTTCCCCCAGTCAAACGAATGGTATCTTCAATATCCATCTCCAGCCATTTTCTGTCTTCTGGGGACATGAAATCTCTTTTTATTATTTTCCCTTCAGCACGCATTTTTTCTTCAAGCTTGATAATAAAACAAAGTAACCCAATAACAACATTTACCAAGAAAATTCAGGTCAGTGATAGCTGCTGAGTTGCAGTGATAAAACAGGTAAATAAATAGGGATTATGAACATACTTGGACCCCGGCACAGGTTCTATATCAGGTATATCAACCTCAACAACTCCATGACCCTCCATGTTGTTTTGAAGCCATTCTCCTTCATATCTAGAAGTTGTAAATAACACATAATACGAGGGAAACCATATTCGAGTGAAAAGTTAATCACAAGCCAAACAGAGAGGCTTGGATAGAACATATTCTCTTCCTGTGACATTAAAACAACAGTGCCTTAATTGATAGAAATGAAAAGGGCAAACCTGACCAGTCCATGCTCAGCAACATAAACACCTTTTCCATGGGCCAAATCATCCCAGACCGTGCCCTCATACCTAAAATGAATGAAATGATCCATCTGTTTTAGAAATAGTTATAAGGACGGAATCCCTAAATGGTTTCCAAAATAACTTCTTCACACTTTCTGGAAGCCAGGAATCCTAATTTTGCTTTCACAAGTCACAAACAGCAAAATTTCTACACATTTCAATCAGTGGTACAAAGTCCACAATGAAACATAATAATGATGATTAATGGAAGAAAACAGGACATCATCAATAACATACACCAACAGCAAATGTCAACCCTGCCACAGAACCTACATGCCGCATGAATAAGCCACACAAAGGACCACATAGAATAATTAATTTAGTAACCATAACATCCTTACAGCAGTATATGGGCTCATGTGATTAAAGCAACAAGCCAACAACAGTGGACTAATTCTAGTTTCATCAACCATATCACAAAGAAAAATGACATGTACCAGAAATTAGAAAAATGGAATACACCAATCATCAATTGAAACAATGTTTATGTTGTATTCAACAGATTATATCACTCCCCGTCAAAAAGTAAATTTTAAACAGGCATATGCACTGAAAGGAAAAAACAAGTTGAGGCAAAATCATGTATGATGTACCTGATGGACATCCAACTCAAGCCATCCATGATTCATTCAAATATGCAATTGCTCAAAATCAAATGAAATTACGTTGAAATATTAAGTAACAAAGATCCTGTTATTGACAGAGCAATTACAACTCAATTCAGTATAACTAAATACTTCAGTACCGTACAAAATCAGGATTGTTGGATTTGCATACTGCCCAACACCAACAATTGATCACAAGGATCAGACTATTTTGCTCATACCTAAAGGTGTCACTTGATACATTTCGAAGATTAAATATTTTCCGGAATGCACTAAACCAAAAATCTGCATTAAAGACCTAAAGGTGTCACTTGATACATTTCCAAGACTAAATATTTTCAGGAATGCACTAAGCTAAGAATAAACATTAAAGCTCCACCAAATGCACTTAACTGATAATTTCCATTAAGGCTCCACCGGATTGAGTATTGTGGAGGATACATATATCAGATTAAAAATACCAGAAAATAAAGTAAAAGAAGAAGAAGAAGAAGATAAAGAAAATTTATAAAGCAGAATATAAATAGAAGCTATCATATAGAAGAGACAGTTGGTCAACTCAAAATTTTCATTCATCCAATCAAACTCATTAGTCCCAAAATTTAAAAGCAATCAGCAACCCTGTTTATAAAATAAAGTAACATACTCTAAACAACAACCCATCCAGTAAAATCAGATTCAACTTGTTGAAAACTAAAAGAGCAAAAAATATGAAACCATATCCATCCAGCTATCCTGACCTCGTAACCCCTATTGGCCACTCAATTTACCAAATTAGGCTTGAGTGCTAACGATCAAGGTTTGAGTAGCGCTTCTTAATAACCCTTTGGTCCCGACATATGCTTCTCTGCATATTCATCGCTACAACTTTTACACTTTCTTTCATCTCTATGTTCCATATAGAAAACCGCAAAGAAAGTACCCAAAGAGTTGAGCAAGTACATTAAATCCAATAAAATTTTTTAGAACCAATCAAACTAATAATAATTCGATCAAAGACTCGAAACGTCGAGCATCAAAGCAGAGCAAACTTAAGCCAAAAAAAAAAAAAAATTGAGCAAAACGGTATCAGAACACAAAGCAAGTAAAGAGAATTCCACCAGAAAAACTACTTACGAGCTCCCATCAGGGAAAATGTAGCTGACCCAGGTCAAGAATTCCTCAATCCTATCAAGCTCTTCAATCGCCGATTTGGGATTCGAAATGTCATAGTGATTGTCCGGTATCGCCGGATAATACTTCCGGTAGGGCACATAAAACGGAGCAATCGGCGGGTCTCTGCCGGCCTTAATCTCCTCCCTTACCACATCCAATTCTTCCTCATCAACCCAAGCCGGGTCCCAACCCGGTTTGGTCATCTCAAGCGGAGCATCCGCCCAAAGTTCCTTCAAATCCTCCTCTCTCCAGTTCTCCGGGTCTCTCGGGAAGTCAAACAAGTCCTCATGATACACGACCTCTCTTTCTTCCTCCTCTGTCGCTCTCCTCATCCCCTTGCTGTTGAGGATTTGCATGAACCGCTTGACATTCGCCTCCTCCGATTCGTCCTCCTCGGGTATCTCGCCGTCGTCGGTAGCTGCTCTGCCTGTTCGGGTGGAGAGGACCAGCTCTGGTTCTTCTGCATCCTCGGATTCGTAGTCCAAGGAGTCTGTGTCAGAGTCATCGGACGACGAAGACGAAGTAGAATCCTCGGACAATTGGTCTTTTGGGTTAAGCTCATTTTCAAATTCCTCTTCTGGGACAGTGGGACTGGGTGTCGTGTCTTCGTCTGCCATTTTCTTTTTGGTAGCTGAGTTTGAGAAGCAGAAGAAGATAAGGTGAGAACAACGAAATGCAGAGCCAAAACCAGACAGTGGTTCCCAGAGGGTTTTATTAATTGAGCCGAATTTGGCCCAACAAATTATTTAATGGGCCTAATAAGGGCACTCTATCGGACAAAACAAACTTGATGGGCCTTATGAGATGTGTCACTCCCATAAAAGAACCTCGTCATTTGTTTGGGTGATGGGTGGTCTGTCACGACCCTAACATAAATTGTATGGGACGGACGGTATGGGAAAATATGGACAATTTTAAACAAAATATAATAAAATAAACCTGTGCCAAAGTCAAGTCCATACATAACAACATAATCAGAGCAACTACAATCGTCCCAATCCCCATATAAATAAATAAACGTCATACATCACAATCATAGCTGGGACCCACACTCCGGGTCGCACAAATAAAATACAATATCTCAATACAATAGAATAAAACTAGGCATCCATCAGTCAACTCAACTCTGGAAAGTCACTACCCTGCCTCCCTGTGTCACC
>JAVXUM010000036.1:11433755-11445104 GCA_035590655.1 Pouteria glomerata
GTCATCCTCATTCAATCTCAAACTTGTTAACAATGCTGAAAACTTTCCTACACACCTCGAATCCAGTAATAGAGAAGGCAACATGGCTCTTGCCTCTTCTCGTATCTTCACCATCGTGTCATTCGGAAGAATAGCCGTCACCAACTTACGATGACAGTCAATCGTCACCCGGTAAGTGGACCGCTAATCCATCCCCAAGATAACATCAAATTCTTTCATCTTCAATACCTTCAAATCAATCCACAACTGAACATCTCTCAGCTGTAGAACACAATCCTTACATATCTACTTCACCGGTGAACTCTCACCTACAGGTGATTCCACAGACATTGGCTCCTCCAGCCTCTTTGGAACCAACCCCAACATCTTAACACATGCAGGCGAGATAAAAGAATGTGATACGCCAATATAAAACAAAACATGCACCTAAGTACTAAACAGAAGAAATGTACCGCGTATCACTGAAATATCAGAAACATCATCCCGCAATACTAGTGCATAGGCACGTCCCTGAGTCCTCTGACCACTGGAACTGCCCTCTCAACTTGCTTTACCCCTCTGGCTACTGCCACCACTACGCGGCTGCTGAAAATGTTGAATCAGCTGAATGGGCTGCTGCATCGATGGTGCAGGAATCATAGGGAATTGCTGAGTCTGATATGATCCAACCTACTGAGCGCCTGGCTCAACACTCCCCTGAGACATCTCTCCATATGGACAGTTCATCTGCAAATGCCCTAGTTGATTGCACTTGAAACACAACCTCTGCCCATACTGATCCTGATAGCCTCTTCTCAACGGGGACCAAAACTGCTGCCAGTCTCGGCCACCAGACCCTGAACCTGAACCCGAACCAGACCTAGAACTACTCTTCTGATCACAGTCCGATACAATCGATAGCAGTGTCCTATGCAACCGAATAATCTCCTGAACATAGAGCTAACACCACTCCTCCATAGAATCCTTATTCCTTACGAGTAGAAAATGAGTCAACTTCGTCAATCAGTCCACAATCACCCAAATTGCATTATGCCATCTCCTGGTCCTCGGCAGTCCCGTCACGAAGTCCATGGTCACATGGTCCCACTTCCATTGAGCCACGGGCAATGACTGTAACAACCCAGTCGGCCTCTGGTGTTCGGCCTTCACCTACTGACAGGTGAGACAATGAGACACAAACTCCGCCACATCTTTCTTCATGCCATTCCACCAGTATTGTCATCCCAAGTCCTTATACATCTTAGTCCCTCTAGGATGCACAGCAAATCTAGAATGATGAAACTCCTAGAATACTTCTTGTCGGATTCCATCCACATCAGGCACAAAGATCTTATCCCTTAAGTTCAAATATCCTTCTATGGATAGACTCTAACCCTCTGCCTCATGCCCTGAAAACAGATAATACTTCATGTTTTGACAATACTGGTCCCTCTGTTGGGCTTCGATCACTCTTGTCACTAGCATCAGCACTACTTGTAAATAAGTAACACTGGAGTACGTAGTGCCATGTTCGTCGTCCTCTTCCCACTAAAATTTAAACCCACCAACATTTTCCTGGAGACGCTACTGAGAATGAATCATGGCTGCCGCCAAATTATGTGACTTTTTGCTCAATGTGTCAGCCACCAAATTAGTCTTCCCTAGATGATAATGAAGACCAAAGTCATAATCCTCCAGGTACTCCATCCATCTCTTCTGCCTCATATTCAAATCACGATGAGTGAATAAATATGTCAAACTCTTGTGATCTGAATACACATTAAACTGCTCACCATATAAATAATGTTGCCATGTCTTCGAAGCAAAAACCGCTGCGGCCAACTCCAAGTCATGCGTAGGGTAATTCTTCTTATACGGCTTCAACTGCCAAGACCCATACGCCACCACCTGTTCATTCTGCATCAGCACACAACCTAAACCTTTACGTGAAGCATCATAATACACTGAATAACCCTCTCCACATTCAGGTATTGTCAACACTGGAGCCTCAGTCAACCTCCTCTTCAATTCATTGAATGCATGCTTGCAAGTATCATCCCATCCAAACTTCGCCCATTTCCTAGTCAACTGAGTCAACAGTCCCGCCAACCGAGAGAAATCCTAAATAAATCGGCGGTAATAACCAGCCAATCCTAAGAAACTACGGATTTCAAAAACAGACCTCGGTCGCGCCCAATCCATCACAGCCGAAACCTTAGATGGATCAATTGAAATTCCTTACCCAGAAACCACATGTCCCAAAAAATTTACCTCGGACAACCAAAACTTACATTTGCTAGCCTTAGCATACAACTTATGATCCCGAAGTGTCTGTAATACAGCCCTTAGATGTTGCTCGTGTTCATGTTCATTATGAGAATAGATCAAAATTTCATCAATGAACACAACCACGAACCAATCCAAAAATGGTCGAAAAATCCTGTTCATTATATCCAAAAATACTACAGGAGCATTCGTCAACCCAAATGGCATAACCACAAACTCAAAGTGACCATACCGGATATGAAATGCAGTCTTGGGACCATCTTCCTCCCTAATCCTCAACTGATGGTATCCCGACCGAAGATTAATCTTAGAGAAACAAGCTGAACCCCGCAACTGATCAAACAAATCGTCTATCCTAAGCAACAGATACTTCTTCTTAATAGTTACCGAATTAACAATCGGTAATCCACATATAATCTCAAAGTCTTATTTTTTTTTTTTTGCAAAAACTGTCGATGCTCCCCAAGGCGATATACTAGATCGGATAAAACCTCGAGAATACAAATCGTTCAATTGCACCTTCAACTCTTTTAACTCTGCTGGTGCCATGCGATACGGCGTCACCAAAATAGGCGCCATACCTGGTACCAATTCTATATAAAATTCTACCTCTCTGTGTGGAGGTAGCTCCAATAATTCATTTGGAAACACATCCTCGTACTCACAGACAACCCTTGGAAGAAAGTGTCTGGAGTCATCCTCATTCAACCTCAAACTAGCCAACAATGTTGAAAACTTCCCTACGCACCTTGAATCTAATAATGGAGAAGGCAACACAGTCCTTACCTCTCCCCGAATCTTCACCATTGTGCCATCTGGAAGAATAGCCGTTACTAACTTAAGATGAAATCGATCGTCACCCGATAAGTAGACAGCCAATCCATCCCTAGAATGACATCAAATTCATTCATCTTCAACACTCTTAAATCAATCCACAGCTGAACATCTCCCAGCTGTAGGACACAATCCTTACATATCAACTTTACCGATGAACTCTCACCCACTGGTGATTCAATACACATAGGCTCCTTCAGCCTCTCTGGAGTCAACCCCAATGTCTTAACACGTGCATCCGAGATAAACGAATGAGATGCACCGGTATCAAACAAAACATGCACCAAGTGCCAAACAGAAGAAATGTACCGCGTATCACTGAAACGTCTAGAGTATCATCCCGCAATGCTAGTGCATAAGCACGTCCCTGAGTCCTCTGACCACTGGAACTGCCCTCTCCCCTTACTTTACCCCTCTGACCACTGCCACTATTACGCAGCTACTGAAAATGCTGAATCTGCTGAATGGGTTGCTGCATCAGTAGTGCAAGAATCATGGGGAACTGCTGAGTCTAATATGATCTAACTTACTGAGCGTCTGGCTCAACACTCCCCTGAGACATCTCTCCATATGGACAGTTAAATTACAAATGCCCTGGTTGATTACACCTGAAACACAGTCTTTGTCTATACTGATCCTGATAGGCTCCTCTCAACGGGAACCGAAACTGTTGCCGCCCCAGCCACCAAAACTCGAACCTGAACCTGAACCTAAACCAGAATTACTCCTCTGATACGGGAACTCCTGCTGCCTCTGAAACCTCCTTCTGGAAGTCCCAGCTTGCTCCTTTCCCTTTCTCTGTCTAGAGCTCGACCTAGAACCATATCCCTGGACCTGTCCCTGTCCCTGAACTTAACCTGTCCTCGCCTTGGATCGAAAATCAATGACATCTCTCTCCACCGCGAGAGCTGCCGCTACAACTCCTGAATACGTAGGAAGGCTCATCCCAATGATCTGCCTCCTAATATTCATGTTTAACCCCCATTCAAACTTCCTTGCCCTTGTATTATAATTCGGCAAGTACAGTGGGGCAAAACACGATAACTCTGCAAATCTTCTCTCATACTACTGCACTGACAAACTTCCTTGCTCTAGTGCCAAAAATTCTTGTACCTTCATTTCCCTCATTACTAAAGGAAAAAATCTCTCTAACAACACTGCCTTTCTCCTCCCAAGTCAACGTAGAAACATCCACTGTCCCTCGGTACGATCTCCACCAATGGACAGTACTACTTTGAAACTGGAGCCTGCCACCTTAATCTTCACTTCATTCCCTTCGACTCCTAGAGTCTCCAACATTTTTGTAATCTCCTCCAGGCATCTCTCGGCCTCCATCGGTTCACCCTCGCCATTAAACTTCGGCGGGTCATGCTTCTTAAACTGGTTAATTATCCTCATTATAGGTGTCTCTCCCGGCGCAGCAGCAGTTGCTTGAATAGGAGCAGGTGCTATAGCTGGCACACCCAATCCTTACATCTTGGCCCACTGAGCCGCCATAAACTGCATCATCTGCTCATACGTCGGCTGTGGACCCCTCCATCTGCCAATGGTACCTCATGGTACCCTTCTTGCTCATCACCCAAGGGATTCTGACCATCGGCCTGACCCTTCTGCATACCACCACTTCCTCGTCCACGTCCAAACATTCTACAAAAGTACCATCATCATTAGCTCCAACATCTTCATAAACAAATTAACGCAAAAGAAACATTTAGGCCATACTACCCAACACCCAGACAATCGCAATCTAATGCTCTGATACCATATTGTCACGTCCCTAACATAAATTGTCCGGGACGAACGGTATAGGAAAATAAAGACAATTAAAGCAAAATAAAATCTGCACCGAGATCAAGTCATAATAGCATAACATCCATCATAGAGCATTACATTCGTCCCAAATTCCCATATAAATAAATGTACATTATACATCATCAATATCAATGGGACCCACAAATAGGGTCGCACAAATAAATACAATAATCTTATAATTGTAAAATAATCTCTAGGCTCAACCAGTAGTCAACTCAACTCAAGATGGTCACTACCCTGCCTCCATGTATCACCTGCAATAATGATGGGGTGAGCTAACTAGCCCAGTAGGTAGAACAGTGCCAGTGTGCACCAGTGTACATATATAACACATCAAATATAT
Organism: Pouteria glomerata; assembly: GCA_035590655.1. Taxonomy (NCBI): domain Eukaryota; kingdom Viridiplantae; phylum Streptophyta; class Magnoliopsida; order Ericales; family Sapotaceae; genus Pouteria; species Pouteria glomerata. The sequence continues at coordinate 11,439,010 of JAVXUM010000036.1, forward strand.
ATACACAACATCAATATAAATATGTATCTCTCAGGCAATATATGAAATGAAATGCCATGACCATGTATCATATTTCTCCATCTACCTCCAACCTTATCCTGGGATGGGTGACACTTAGCAAGACTTTTAACCAAGACACGCGCAGTCACCAAACACACCGTTTTAGTGCTTACGGCAAATGCACATACATATATATATCTCATATTCCTATGGGGAACCGTGTTACACCCCCACAAGTGTAAAGATTCAGGGGCTCCGTGTTACACCCCCTGGCCTATCCGCTAGATAACCGTGTTACACCTCTAGTCAGGCATCCACCTATCTCAGGCAGGCATCCGCTATCTCGAGCAGACAACCGGCTGCAGTCCAGGAAAATATCACATCCATAAATCCATATTAACGTCCCAACTCCACATGATTAAGCTCTCGCCACGTTTATAAAGTATGGGGATCTTGGTGGTTTGCCCGAGAGGTTAAGGGGGAAGACTTAAGATCTTCTGCACATAAGTGCGCGTGGGTTCGAACCCCACAGCCACCAAAATTGAAATTTGCTTGTTCTTTTTGTCTCTTTCTCTTTTTTCTATCTAATATTTGTTCCTGTAAGTTTTTTCTTTAACTTTTATTTTTAAGTTTATCCATTTATTGATTATATTTACATTTTTTAGACATGGTAGAAATTTTATAATTGTTTTTTTTTTGTAATTTTTGTCATTTCATGTATATTTTTCCATTTTGATTTGTGTATTTGTTTCTAGACTTTTCTTTTTGAATTCATAGTTTTCCTTCTACTTTTATGGTTTTATTATTATTCTCTTTTATTAGTTTTTGAAGTATCAAATGTATTTCTTTTGCTTATTCTTTATATCTCTCTCATTTTGCTATCTAATATTTGTTCTTGTAAATTTTTTCTTTAACTTTTATTTTTAAGTTTATCCGTTTATTGATTTTAATATTTACATTTTTTTAGACATGTTAAGAATTTTATACTCTTTCTTTTTAAAGTTCTCTATTTATATATAATATAATTTTGGATAATATAATAATAATATATTTATAGAAAATAAAGTTAAAAATTAAATACTTTTTAATCTCAATCTTTTTAGATTAGTTTTGATTATTTTTTTAAAGAACTAAAAAACTCCTTATAATTGGGTTTCAATTTTCGATTCCGATTCTATTCGAATAAGCAGTTCAACCAAAAAGTTCTATTAATTATAAGTGAGGATGGAATATAAAAATTAAAAGTGAATTGCATTTAATATTTTGATTATAATAATTTTAATTAAAAATTTTTTTCTATCATATGTCCTTATATTTCTATTGGCTATCAAATAAAAAATAATGAATTTAAACAAATTATAATTAAGGAATTTAAATATGTTTTTCTAATTTATGAGAACTAAATTACATTGAATCATAGTTTAAGACCTTTTAAGTAATTAATCTTAAAAGAAATTGGGTTTATTTTTTAGAATTCATCTATTATTTCCTTTTGCTTTTTCAATCTTTAGATTTGATTTTAGTCTTTCATTATTTTATAAGATAAATTTATTGTTTTTATTAGGCAAAAAAAGATTCTGCGTTTGCCGGGAGTCGAACCCGGGTCTATTGCTTGGAAGGCAATTATCCTAACCGTTGGACTACAAACGCTTTACGGGCAAACTGTTCTATGTGCTCTAGTGGATGATTAGGCCAACGGCTAACCGAAAAATGATTGTGTTAAAAATTAGTAATTATAGTTGTATTAGAATTAAATCAGAACTGAATCACAATAATATCTTAAATACATTAAAAAGTATAAATAAATAAAAATAATTATTACAAATACAATAAAATAATAAAAAATTTTATTTAATTAAATGTTTTCTCCGTTTCTAAAATAGCAAAACATTACATCATCCAAAAAAAAAAAAGTAAGAATATGATTTCAAATAAAAAAAATTAAAATAGGTTATGCCTATTCAAAGAACTTATTTTCATCTATTAAAAGTTATTTATTTTTATAAAATTAATTGACATCGTCAAATTTATACAGCTGATTCCAATTAATGGGGAAAGATTTAGTTTGATTTAGTTTAATTTGATAACACTCAAATGCAAAAGGAAGCTAAAAGAAGTTACTTATATATATATATATATATAAATTGAATCGTGACTGGATGGATGGATGAATGGAATAGTTCTAAAGTTGAACCGCAATTCAATTATATAGGTATATTTTATCAATGTTATGCTCAAATATGCCATGTAAAGGGTTTAAAACCTTATCGGTAATTTCTCCAATTGATTTTCGGTTCAACCCGCGATATATCCAGGTTTTTAAAAACCGATTTGTACTTTGATTTTTGTACCCTTGTACTTACTTAAGTATTTTTATCAATGCCCCCAATTTTATTTATAAAAAATAATTTATAAATAAATTATTCACTTTTTCAAAGAGATATATAATGGTTTTTTTTTTAATATCTCTAGCTATTGGCTTTCAAAAGGAAATGATATTAATTAAAATAAAAAACTAAATAACATTTTGTGTACAGAACTCATTGGAGTGTCAAGGAAAAGATTGATTGATTGATTTATTTATTTTTTTACTATTTCAATTTAATGAGAATTGTAAAAGAAAACATTTTTTTGAACTATAATATCCCCATTATATAGATGGTAAAAGATGGGTAAAAAAAGAGTGTAATATGAATAAGTGCATTATTAAGTTAGTCTAAAAATTTTTATATGTATAATTAAATTTTAAAAATTAAGTTTAAATTATAAGTTTAATTTTGATACATTGTCAATGTAATTATTATTTATATAAACAGTATACCATATAACGACGCAATATTTTTTAATTTAAAGAAACATAAAAAATAACAATTATATATACGTGTTATATTTTAAAATATATTTATATAAATAATATGTATGTTGACAATGTATGATCACAAAATCTTGATGATCCTTTTTATCTAATGAATGTAGTGTCTTTAAAATCTTTTATTGCCCTCGGCGCATAGGTCAAGTGGCAGAGGACGAGAGTGCAGGTAGTGCTGCTGTTAGCTGGCGCGAGTTCGAGTCTCAGTAACGTGGTTTGGACTTGCATTGCACGACTGGTTAAGGCGAGCTCTCGGACCCTGACCACTTGTCGCACATCCCGCGATTTACCCCCTCCACCATTACCCAGGGCAGGGCGGTGGGAGCCCCTAAGGTCAGGGAGATGACCTTTTTTTTTAAATCTTCTACCCCACACTCACATCCACACTTAAATAAATGCTTTAACAAAAATTGCATTAAAATAATTAAATTATAAATTTGATAAAATATCTATAGTTGTTAAACTCGACTCGGATTTTAACCCGATCTAAGTTTCAGATCACCAGGTTAACCGGTCAACCCGTTGGGTTAATTAAAATTATATAAAAAATTCTTGATATTATATTTATATAATAATCCACAATTTATAAATCATCAAATTGATAAAACATGATGATTAAATATATTTATAATAAGATAAAGTCTATAAAATTCAAATTTCATAAAAAAAAAAATCTTAATACATAATCACATAATCTAAAATTAACACAATAGTTTGAAATATCTAATATTAATAATGAGTACAAATAATTAATGTTAACACCACAGTTTAAAAGATAGTCATAATTTAATAACTATTTTGTATCATTTAATTTTTTTAAATTTTTTAATTAATTTTTTTTTAATAAACTGGTTAATACTGGGTCAACCAGTTTTTTCTGAGTTGACCAGATTGAACCGAGTTAATAGTTTTATTAAATAATTCTCAAACCTATTCTGGTTTAAGCACCGAGTCACCAGATTAGCAGGTCAACCGTTGGATCGGCCCGAATTTGACAACTATGAAAATATCAATTAGTAACCCAACTAATAAAATTATATTAGTTGTCATGTTTTTATTTTATAGTAGAAAAATGTACATGAAATGCACGTATATATTTGTCTTCTATATATCTAAATTAAAAAAATAGCTTATTAATAAAAATAAAAATATTATTTTAAAAAAATAAAATCTATATTAAAATATTTATATATTTTCTATATTAAGTTATATTACAATTTTATTTATATCTTTAAATAGAACTTGCATTTATTTCATTTTGCCGTCTTTCTCATCTATGCGATTAATCTTATTTTTACGTGTATTTACTAATAAAAACTTTGTACCATTTATTCATTATATTAATACCAAAACTTTGAATAGTGAAAATATGTTTTCAAATTAAAACTAAGTTGTATTAATATAAGACTTGATTTTTTAAACAATCATTTACATAAGGTAAGTCTTTTTTTTTTCTTTTTTTGCAACTCCACCGTGAAAATAATTAGTCTTATGGCAAATTTTAAATTTTTTCATTTTATAAGAGTCTGATTGCTTTCATTGAAATTATATATTTCTCGAAAGGGATTATTATCAAAATTCATTTAAAATTTTGCATTTTGATTATTGTATAATAACATTTTCACATTAAACAAAAAATAAATTAAAATTTTAAAATAATCCTAAAAAGTGGCTTTTGTTAGAATTTAACATACAAAAAATTTAAATTTTAAAAATAATAAAAAAATATAATAAAATTTAAAAACTTATATAAACAATCACATTAAAGAATTACAATAAAATTAAAAAAAAATCATACCTTGTAGTTTTTATTGAACAAATTAAAAAATATAGTAAAGAATAAATTTTTCCTAAAATCTTATACAGAAAAGAATTAAAATTTTATCAGTATTGAAAAATATAATAAAATTTAAAAATCTAATATCAACAATCACATTAAATTAAAAATAGAATAAAATCTAAAAAAGTCAAAACTAAAAATTAAAAATTTAAGTACATACCAAGCAAATCACAAAATCGAAGAGAAAATTGTTATACCAAATAAATCATAAAGTAGAAAAAAAATTGATGTAATAAAAATTCTCAAATAAATTTGAAAAGAAAAAAAAACTTAGTATTTATTTATAGGTTTTTAATGCAAGAGAGTTCTATACAATTTAGATTAGAATAAATTTTTAATCGAATTAAAAGTTCAAATCCTATTAACAAATAGAATAATCTTTATGCATTTATGTTTATTTTAAATTCTATTCATAATTTTGAATTCAATATTTTTAAAATTTTTTATGTGTTTTTTTATTTTTTATGTATTTTTTGTTTCACTAATCTGTTTTCTGTCAATGAAACTATTAATATAAATTGTTTTGGTATTTTGTAACATATAAATACTTTATTCGTTCTTTTTCAATTTGAGATTAAATATTATTAATTAAAATAGATATATAAGTAGAAATATAGATTAATAAAAATATCAAATGATATTTATAAATATTCTAATTTGAATAAAATTGTGATAAATGGCAATTATGTACAATACTAATTATTTTTAGATTATATAATTATAAATTCAGATAATTAGGATTACAAATTTATGTTAATAGATTAAAATTTTTATTAATAAGCTAATTATTTTTTTTACATTATTTTGTGTAATAATAATAATAATAATATTATTAAAATATGTATTTAACGGGGTAAATATTTTTTTGAATTATTTTGTTTAACAATAATAATATTTATTATGTTTTAAATATTAATTTATCAAAAAATAAAAAATAAGAGTAAGAATATGTTTTAAATAAAAATATAAATATATAATAAGAAGTTATCTGATAAAAAGAAGTGTAATTCAGAATTCTGTTAATTATTTTTGCTATTTCTGTTTAGGATATGAATCATTATAAAAAATTATAATGGAGTTAGGTCACAAAATTAGATTAGAACTGGGTTAAAATAATCAATAGAATATAGATAATGAAGGGATATAATTGAGTTAATTAGGGGGAAAATAGTCAAAAAAAATTTTTTTAAATATTGAGACTTTTTATAATAGTATAGATTAGCTTTTAGTTTTTAATTCTTTTTATTTTTATTTAATTTTAATTTTAAATTTTAAGTTTTAATATAATCGAAATAAAACTAATAACAGTTTGGGGCCGTTTGACAACGCTGTCGTTTTTCTGTTGTTGTTTTTCTGTTGCTGTTTTCTATTTTGTGTTTTCTGTTG
>JAVXUM010000036.1:11480154-11507251 GCA_035590655.1 Pouteria glomerata
GTTTTTTCGACCGCTGATTGACGGTCGACATAAGATTGCTCGACCCCTTCTTCGACGACTGCATTTTACCGGTCGAGGAAAGAATATTCGACCGTCTTTATGCCTTTTGTCGACTGCTACTGGTGGTCGAGGAAGACCGTTTTTCTTGTAGTGGCTCATAGACGAGCTATAAGACATGATATACTACGAATTAAGCTATAAAATAGAATTATTATCCTTTTGCACAAAAATATCAACCTTCAAAACAAAAAATAAATTGTTGTAATTTAAAGCATTCTTTGAGTCTTCTTGATATGCAGATTAAAGATGGTTGTACGAAGTCTAAATAAGAGTAAAACAATGCAAGCTTGAGATATTTATCAAATATCAAAGACTTAAAAATTGGGCACTTTTAATATATTTCTTGTGCTTGTTGTATGAAGAAAAAAGATGACATCACTTTTAACATTACAGATAAAGATAGACATAGATATTACTTTTTTAATATCTACATTACAATAAAAGTCATTTTACGATGCCTTGCACGTGAAATAACTTTCCTTATATAAGAAAATGTTTTGAAATTATAATTGATACAAACACGATCATAAGTGTGACCAATTTAAGGATTTCCAAACAAGTCATAAAAAAGAGAAAGAGCATATATCTAAGGCATCTAATTATTGTTAAAATATTCAATTCAAAACCAATTAATCATGAATAGAAAGATATATTATAATTTATACAAGTTATTAAATCGTGATTTTATTAGTGTATGATAAATTTCAATATACTATCTCACACGAAACCTTTGTTTACATAAGAAGAGATAAATGGTGTGTGAAGTATAAAAAAATGCACATATTAAAGATAGAGAAGCAAAAAATAGGAGTATCTTCCAAAATCTAACTTTAGTATCATGTCGTATAATATCAAACTTAAAGTCAATTGATAAGGAGTGGAGAAACTCACTAAGACCAATTTCAAAGGTTTAATTTTATCAATGTGAATATATCATAATAATTATTAGCAATGGATAGGGAAAAAAAAAACATGTTTATACGCTAATGCAACAAAAGGGAAGTAGAATAAACATAAAAAGCTTAAGAAGAAAAGAAGTTCTCCAAAAAAATAAATAGCTAAATAAATAAGTTAAAAAATAAAGACCATCATATTAAAAAGAATATAATCATTGATTAACATGAGACCTATTATAAGACTCACTAAATTAAACATTTCTCATTTTGGTTCTGTTTGGAGTTTTGAAAATCACAAAAAAATACTAAAAATTTTTAAAAGTTATTTACTTTTTATCTTACTGCACTAATTACGAACTTAAAAAATTTATTAAATTTTATTACTTTTTGTCACTCTAAATACTCACTTAATAAATTAGGTCATGAATTTGAAAAAAAAAAAGAAATTCAACACGATGATCTCTCTCCTACTTTTTATTATAATTTGAGTGATTATGAATTTTTACAACAAATTTATATAATGAAAATATATGTGAAATAATTAGCTTAGACTGTAATGGTCGTTACACCTTGGCAATGATAATTTCCTAAATAATATATTTCTAAGTTAATTTAAAAAAAAAAAGTTTGCAGTTTATACCTTAACTATTACGCTCTTCCCGCCAATTTCTCATGGTTAATGATAGTTGTTGTCTTTCCCAGTTCGCTGCTTGGCATAACTCCAACGATGTGAAAAAGGGACCATAACCATGACCCAAAAGCTTAATGGGTCTGAGTTGACTCAGTAAACCACCGGGTCATTACAAACCCTAATAAACACTCATCTTTTTCATTTACAAATTCAAATTAATTGCCTCGATAATGTATTAAAGCCATAAAAAATAAAGGGCTCATGCCATTTAAATTATATCATACACCTAAATTGTTCAAATAATTACAAAATAAATGGGAAATGTATTAGAAAAAACTAAATTATTTATTTTTATTTATATGATAGACGGTATTTTTTATTCATGATAAAGGATTTATTGAAATAAATTTAAAAGTCAAAAGAATAAATAATATAATTAATAATAATATTGATAAAGCATTGTTCACAAAAAAGTAAGTGTGAAAATTCTTAATAATAATCATATGTTTACTTAAAATTTTTTCTAACATACAAAATAAAACTTTTTTTTGGCATAAATATAATATTTCCTGGCCTATTTTTCGGACGAAAATTACATTTTTCATACAGAGATAGCATTATTGAAATATTGATTTTATTTAAAATTTACTCCTGAAAAGAAATAATTTTTCTGAGGGAAGGAAATTGAAAATTTACTGGCATACTACGGAATTAAAAACCGTGACTATGACTCGTTTGAGTTACTGAGTCAAATTCCTGTAAGAAAGCGAGTTCCGAGTCAAGGACCTGTGTTTAATTGTGTGCTTAGATATTATAACTCGTTCACATGAGTGTGGTGAGGCCGTTGGTCTCTCTCCACATTAGGGCTTTTAACCACGCCACAACACACAAACGCACACTCTTTCTCTATCTCTCTCTATAGAAGAAGCTCCAAAGAGACGTCTTCAATGGCGGTTGTGGATCCGTACGGGTACAGTTCGTTCTCAAATTCGTACATTCACGCTTTTATATATATATAATATTCACATATAAAATATTTTATATCTATACAGGTGCAGAAACCCTATCTGTCTTATCTAGAAGACACGTTCCCACATTGAAGTCCAATCGATTATTAAGGCCTCAAAATCTTCACTTTTTATACTTTTACCTTTTATTATTTGTTGGTGAGATCTACAAAACCCTAAATTCTACGCCCTTTTGTTGAATTAGGTTTTGATCGAAGGTCTGATTGTTTTGGCAAAGTCACGGTTTTTTTCGTGGGATTCTAGGGTTTTTTGGAAGTGTGGATCTAATTTAGGGATTGGCTGAATTTGGACTGGTCAAATGGAATCTGCTGTAATCAGATCGGGACGTCGTGGGAGGAAAAGAAAGAGTGATGTACAGAACGCTTTGGGGGATCAGCAGGTGAAGAAGCAGGTGGTTGGAACAAGGTCGAAGGCTTTGGTTGGGAGGTACGTGAAGAAAGAGTTTGAGGGTAGTGGGATTTTTCTTGGGAAGATTGTGTATTATGAAGCTGGATTGTACAGGGTTGATTATGAAGATGGAGATTGTGAGGATTTGGATAGTGGCGAAGTGAGGGGTTTCCTTATTGGTGATGATGTTTTAGACGATGACTTGATTTTAAGGAAGAAGAAGTTGGATGAATTAGTAGCAGAGAAAGATGCGAAGGCGAAGGATGTGCTTGAGGGGAATGTAAAGGCTTGCGCGAATGCAGTGGACGGAGTTGATGCATCTTCACCAAATGAGTTGGCTAATAATGATGCGGTGGGGAGGAATGTAAATGCTTTCACAAATGCTGTGGACAGAGTTGATGCATCTTCACTGAGTGAGTTGGCTAATAATGACACGGTGGAGGGGAATGTAAAGGCTTTCACGAATGCTGTGGACAGAGTTGATGCGTCTTCACTGAGTGAGCTGACTAACAATGATGCTAATGAAATTGATGCTGATCAGATTGACGTTGATGCAGATGCAGATTCATCGAGTGATTCATGTGAGCATGCTCGGGATCAGGATTTCAGCTCAGAGGTTGATGTGCCAGTTGTCCCACCACCACAGTTGCCTCCTTCTTCAGGAAATATTGGTGTTCCTGAAGAGTACGTTTCACATCTTCTTTCTGTGTATAGTTTCTTGCGCTCATTCAGTATCCAGCTGTTTTTGAGCCCCTTTCGACTTGATGATCTTGTGGGATCACTTAACTGTCCTGTCCCAAACACATTGTTGGATGCCATCCATGTTGCTCTAATGCGTCCCTTGAGACGTCATCTCGAAATGCTCTCTTCTGATGGTTCTGAGTTGGCATCAAAATGCCTGAGGTATTTATATGCATTTCTCTTTCTGTTCACTCAACAAAGTTATAACAATTTTTTTTTATTTTTTAGTGGCAAATTAAAGCTTGAGACTCATTGAAAATGCTGTTTTAGTAGCTGACAACCTTGAAATAGCTTCTCTCTCTTATGTTGAATGCTGTGAGAATTTGCTCATTTAATCATCCTCATAGGACATATTTTTCTGTTGGAACAATGCTTTATTGGTTGCATGCAGGGAGCAATATTGCACCAATTATGTCTGCACGATGTATGGCATAAATTATAAGGATTGTGTTTTCTCCCATTTGTTGGTCATTTTTTATAATGTAATAAGCATTTGTTTCTATAGTCATTGATTGGAAGTTAGGTTAACATTCAACTCTTGCTTGTAGGTTTATGGATTGGACCTTGCTTGATACAGTGACTTGGCCAGTTTATGTAGTCCAATATTTAATGGTAATGCGATATACAAACGGGCCTGAGTGGAAAGGATTTTACATTGATGCCTTAGAGAAGGATTATTACACCTTATCTGCGGGTAGGAAGCTGTTGATTTTGCAAATACTTTGCGATGATGTTTTGGAGTCTGAAGAGCTCAGAGCAGAAATTGACATGCGTGAAGAATCAGAAGTTGGCTTAGACTCTGATGCTGTTGCAGCTGCTTCTTCTGAAAGTGGGCCAAGAAGAGTTCATCCTAGATACTCAAAGACTTCTGCTTGCAAGAATGGAGAAGCCATGGAGATTATAGCAGAAACTCATGGGACAAAGTCTTCTCGTAACTCAAGTTATTTGGGTGCAAAAGTCACTGAAAGGAATGGGGATTCTGATACTGTACACGATGGCAACAGTGATGAATGCAGGCTCTGTGGTATGGATGGGACTTTGCTCTGTTGTGATGGGTGTCCATCAGCATACCATTCAAGATGTATTGGTGTAAGCAAAATGTTTATTCCGGATGGGGCATGGTACTGTCCCGAGTGTACAATTAGTAAGATTGGACCAACGGTTACAAGGGGTACATCTCTAAAAGGAGCAGAAATTTTTGGCGTTGATTCATATGGCCAAGTGTTTTTGGGCACTTGCAATCATTTACTGGTGTACGTCTCTTTTTTTTTTTTTTTTTTAACTTTCATTTCTGGGTATGATAATATGTGCTGTTCTAACTGGCTTACTTTGTTTATGGCCCTTACCCATCTTGGTTGGGCAGGGTTTTGTACCTTTCCTATCTTCATGTATTGTGTTCCTGTTTCGTCATCGTCTGAAATACTTGTATGACATGTTTTAATAATTTGATGGCAGGCTAAAGGTTTCTATCAAATCAGAATCATGTCTCAGATACTACAATCAGAATGACATTCCAAAGGTCCTGCAGGCACTGCATTCATCCGTACAACACATTGTATTGTACACCGAGATTTGCAAGGGTATTTTACAGTATTGGGATATTCAAAAAGATATTTTACCTTGTCTTGATACAGTTGGAATGTGTAAACAATCAGCAGACATAAAGGATGATGGTGAATGTTCTACTCCATCACTCAGTCTGTTGGGTAAGGAAAATAATAAAATATTAGATCTGGCTGGTGGTCAGCTGTTATCATGGTGTGTTCCTGAAAGGACTGTGGAAAATGTGGCAGTTTCATGTCTGGAAATTTCATGCGAGGAACCTGGGTTTAAGAAGAGTTCACTGGATACAATGACACAAACTGAACATCTGAGTCAGCATAGGAGTGGTGACACTATAACAAAACAGATTCTATGCCTTAATAATTCTGAATTTTCTGAGCAAGCTAAAGTGCATTGTACTGTCTCTTCTGGTTCAGTTATCCAGCAGGGTGATTCATCTGATTTAACTCATCAAAGCTTCTCTGGAAAATCAAGCTTGATGGAATTTGCAACTTGTACTTCAGGAAATAGCAATGGAAGTTGCAGGATCTCTTCTGATGATTGCTTATACACGGGGTTGAATTTTAAGTCCCATGCGTACATAAATAACTATATCCATGGAGAGTTTGCTGCTTCTGCAGCTGCCAATCTGGCTATTCTTTCATCCGAAGAAATTCAGGTTTATGAGTCTCATGGTTTAGATAGTCGAAGGAAAATTGTGTCTGCTAACAATCTACTGCAAATGAAAGCTTTCTCATCAGCAGCTATACGGTTTTTCTGGCCCAATTCTGACAAGAAGCTTGTCGAACTCCCAAGAGAAAGGTGTGGTTGGTGCCTTTCTTGCAAGGCTTCTGTTACAAGCAAGAGAGGATGCTTGTTGAATGCAGCTGCCTCAAATGCTGTTAAAGGTGCTATGAAATTTCTTGCTGGCCTTCGACCTATAAAGAGTGGAGAGGGAAACCTTCCTGGCATTGCAATGTATCTTATGTTCATGGAGGAGAGTTTATGTGGTCTGACAGTTGGCACCTTTCGGAAGGCTACATACAGACAACAATGGCGTAAGCAGGTGGAACAGGCTACAACCTGCAGTGCAATAAAGGCTCTCTTGCTTGAGGTGAGCACATTTTTTTCTGTTTAATTGTTTTGCATGTGATATTGTTCTGCTTGTAAAATTTCATATTCTTTTGCATGATTAAGACTGTTTCGTGTCCAAATAAAACGTTTGTTAGATGCTATCTATGCAGTTGTTGTTTTTTATTAAGTGAGCTGCCCTTCTTATTTCAATATATATAGGCGTAGTAACCGTATGTTATCAAGCAGTTTGCATTCTATTTATTTATACTATTATAATAGGGAAACATCGGGGTTTTTGGTAAAACTAGGTGAAACAATTTTGTTTTCCCTTAACACCTTAACCAGATCTTCAATAACTACAGATTTAATTACTTCATTTCATTTCTTGATTTTATAGCAGTCAAGGTGGTTACCAACATATCAACGGGCACCCACTTCTATTATGTAATATTTAGTAGTTGCTTGTTCCATGCATGCGGTAGTTATCTTGCAAATTTCTTTGCACAATGGGGTAGGAATATAAAAGGAATATGATCTATTTGTTAGAAATTGAAGGGTGAAATTACCTAATTTAGTAGTTTTTTTTTTTTTTTTTTTTAAATCACTTGCAAACTCTTAGCAGGTGGTTGAGTTGTACCGATGGAAGACAAAAAGTTTCATCAAACTTGTCGCATTTCCCTACAATTCATAGTTAACCAAATACCATAGTGTTCCCTTATTATATTTGCATAGAAAAGTAGTTCTTTTTCTTCACGTACAAAATGACACTGCAAAGGATTTATTTATTTTTTTCAATAAGGAGATTGAAATGCGTATATGGCATTTTGGAGTTTATTTAATCGCTAGTAATGAATTTATTTGCTTCTCATCGCTTGAATCTAATTTCATAAACTTGATCGGTATTAATGGTGATACTGATTGATAATATGTTAGGGTAGTTTTAGTAGCTTAAATAATTGACTATACTTTCCGAAACATCAGTTGCATTAGTATTGGTTGATAGCTTGATGCATCCCTATCGAAGAGTTTCGGTTGTATATAACTGCCACATCAGTGACATTTTGCCCTGTTGTTGCTGGAGTGTCATTGCTATGACCCTTGTTTATACCCCTCTATTTTTTGGTTTATGTTTCTTTTGGTTTAGTATCTTCTATTATTTTAAACATTTAATTATCCAGCACTTGAAACCCATGGCTAATAAAATTTCAAGCTCAAGGGACATGTCGAGGTATTGGATTTCTTCCCCCCCCCCCCCTCTCTTTCGACTTCCCTCTGAAAATTTCTACATCCTACATTTAATTGATTAGATCTAAACATTTTCAGAACACATTTTTTTATAATTCATGATTACTTCACTTGCTAAGATGGGTGTTTAAAATATGATGGTGTGATTAACAAATTCATTTCTTATAAGACAGGTGTAAGTCTTATGCTAGTTTATGTAATAGTTATTACAACCAAGATTTTGCTTCTTGCTTTTCTGGATCACAATTTGATGAATGGAGATTGTGGTGGGAAGGGATAGGTAGTCTTGAGATTGTGATTTAAGTTTTTTGGCAGAAATGATGCAATTTGTTGGACAACGTGAATAGCATGCGTTTGCAGGTAAATATGTACAAATATTTTTGATCAAATATATACAAATATTGTAGGTGTCTAGAGTCACCCCTGCTGCGAGGAGGCCCCTCGAGCTGCCCTCTGTCACGGCAAGGTGATAGTTACCCAAAGCATCCTCGTGGCCACACCATCGCAAAGGGGGGCCTCCTACTCCAAGTCTCCCCATTATTCCCCAATGGGGGCATTTTGGGGTCAGGGGGCATTTTAGCCTCGCCATGGGATCCCCTGGGACTTTTAAGGTTGAACACTTAATGGACTAACCCCACTCCCAAAGGTCAGTTGCGAGGCCTTGGGATTGCAGCTTGAAGGGCTCACAAGCATACACTTGTGGGACTATGTAGAAACTACGACTTGGTGGCTAGAGTTTGGAGATTTGTCAAAGCAGCTTTAACTAACCCAAGGAGAGACGATCATTATTTGACAAAACTAAACCCGTATCATATAGCCACCCTGTACTGTGATCCTTATGCTATCAACCATGCAGGGGTGCTACTAGCACTTAGTCAGGTGTACCTTCCCCAACAGATGAGTTAGGCCATGTAGAGTAGGCCACTTGGCCTTGGGACCATTAGCCTTTGCTCGTGTAGGCCAACTTCCTTGTCCTTACCCTTTATAAATACCACCACACAATGATGCTCAATTAGATGATAAATATATACTCTCCCTCTTCATACAACCAACCAACTAGTAGTCCCTCTTCCTCTTGGTTCGGGCTGCCCCAGCTCTCACCTAGTTTGCCTTCGGTGACACCCCACCATTGAAGGTGTGCAACGCTGTTCCCAAACGGTCGGAACGTCCACCTTCACCCCATCCATCCACAAATATTATGTGAATACAGTTTGAAAAGTGAGAGATGTCTCATGTCATGGCTGCATTGGTTGTCATATAAGCATATTGTGAAGATACCCGAATGAAATCCCTCTTTTTGGATTCGTTATTTCGAAAAATCTACATTATGTTTACTGTGGACAGAAGTCTTCATTTGGATGCATTATTTCCAAAAGCTGACAACTGATGCCGTATGTTATTCTTCGTAAGTGTGTTTATGAAATTGTGCTTATCTCTTGTTTGTACTACTGTTTTGTTATATTTGCAGCTCGAGGAAAACATTCATGCTGTTGCTCTTTCCGGGGACTGGATTAAGCTTGTGGATAATTTGGCAGTTGATTCTTCTGTGACCCAGAGTGTTGCATTTGTGACTGGATCAACTCAGAAGCGCGGAACAGGTGGGAGGCGTGGTAGAAAACCATCTGCTATACCTCAGATCACATCTGATGATTACCTTGGCAACTTGAGTGACTTCAACTGGTGGCGAAGAGGGATGCTATCAAAGACAATATTGCAGAGGGGGGTTTTGCCAAGCTCAGTGGTTAAGAAAGCAGCACGCCAAGGTAACGTCTGAAATCTGGCCCTCTTTCTTGCTACAGAGAAGTTAATTGTCATGGATATTGAGTCTAATATGTTTATTATTGATTATCCTTTTTGAAACTATGGCTCAGTTGGCATCCTTTTTTGGGACATTTAAATTCCTTGAAAGGCAATTGAACCTTTCCTCACAGTTATGTTATTTTTCAGGCGGTTGTAAAAAGATTCCTGGTATTTATTATGCCGAAGGTACTGATATTCCTAAAATAAGCAGACAGTATTGTTGGAGAGCTGCAGTTGAATTGAGTAAGAATACATCACAGCTTGCACTTCAGGTGTGTGATTATTGTCCACGTACTATTGAAATTGTACTTTGTTTCTTTATGGTATGTCAAACGGCTGTCCCCTCTTCTGCACATTCAGTTCCATGATGAAGTTTTGTGATTTTCGTATATTCACAACCTCTAACAATATGGTTGGCTCTTCTTTCAGGTGAGGTATCTAGACCTTCATGTGAGATGGGGTGATCTTGTTCGTCCTGAACAGAACCTTCAAGACGGAAAAGGTCCAGAGACAGAAGCTTCTGCTTTTAGAAATGCTTTTGTTTGTGATAAGAAAAATGTGGATGATAAGATATTCTATGGGGTTGCTTTTGGGAGTCAAAAGCATCTTCCGTCTCGTGTCATGAAGAATGTTTTAGAAGTAGAGCAAAGCCAAGATGGAGGAGAAAAATATTGGTTTTCTGAAACACGCATTCCTTTGTATTTGATCAAAGAATATGAAGAAAATGTAGACAACATGCATCCACCATTTGTTGGCAAGCCTGTGAATGTGCTCTCCAAGTTACAAAGAAGGCCGCTGAAAGCTGCCCGTATGGATATATTCTCCTACCTTTCATGTAAAAGAGACAATTTGGACAGGTGCTGTTGTGCTTCATGTCAATTGGATGTTTTATTAAGGTAATGTTTTCAATGATATTGTAAATTTCCCTTTTGGCGTTCATTCTTCCACTTGCTGTTAGAAGAGTAACATGCTCTATGTCTTGGTTTCAGGAATGCAGTGAAGTGCAGTGCATGCGAAGGTATAGCTGCTATCAGTGAGCTATTTCATACCCATCCAACAAAATATTTGTCTCATCAAATACGTAGACTATAGCGTCTGTCTAATTCCTCTTACATAATTCAAGTCTAAGCTGTCAGACTTGTCAAAAAATTAAATTCTACGTCTTCTAAATTACTTCAATGCCTTCTATTAGTTGTTCGAATAGCTAAAATAATTGATACTGCTTGCGCATATGAATTTAAGGGTTGGAAAACATATGGTATAAAATATTGGACAATTTTATAAGGTCTAACCTGCAATGCCCCACCATTGTGCCAAAAAAGATAAAGCTTCTTTGTTCAACAGAATTGTTTCTCTGGTGGTCCTTTACAATTTTAAGCAAACACCTCCTACTCGTCAGTTTAGAGGACTTTCTTTTCAAATTACATGAAGTAGCTTGTGTATATTTTCCTTTTTGAACCAGAATATTGATTTGGTCTCTATCTTTAAATATTCTGTTTAAGTGGTCTGTGTCTTTGATTTTTGTATTTTTCCTTTTTCTTGCCCTCTGCACCAGTCTCTTAACAATGCTGGTCTAACTTCTGTCAAGTCCAAACATCCTAGCATGAAGTTGAAATTCATTCTATGGCGTGATTGCTAGTTTTACATTGATTTTCTTTCTGTCTTGACCCCTTTGCATTGGGGACTAGTTATGTCAAAGATGAGACATTGAGCTGATCTGCTGTTGAATAGTATCCTTGCTAATTGGACAATTCCATCTATTAAGCTGCACCAGTCCTTCCCATGCTATTATCACGATAAGAACACCTGTATAATCAACAGTATGTGAAAAATTGTAGGTGTCTTGGGTTTAACCTCTATTTACCTTAGATGTTACTGCCATAACAGTGATGTGTTTGGCAGTATTTGGGAAGCTCCTCTCATTTATCTTGTATTTCCTATCATTGATCCTTTCAGTATGATTGCATGGCTGATACTGGTCACTACCGCTTCTGCCTTTTTTGTGGTCAGGTTTTTGTCATGAGCAATGCGCAGTCATTTCAACAATTCACGGGAATGGTAGAGTTGAGTTTGTGATCAACTGCAAACAGTGCTACCATACGAAAACTCTCCCTCAAAGTGTAAATAGTAACGAATCACCTACGAGTCCTTTACTTTTTCAAGGGCAAGAATTTCAGAATGCACTTACAGCCAATAAAGGTGGTGTGGAGAGAAGCTTTAATCAACCCTTGACATCTGTTGGACATTCGGAGAGTTCTTCAGAGAGGAAATCAACTACACATGATTCTAGTTCTGTTCCAAAAAGTCGACGCAAGATATGTTCATGGGGTCTGATATGGAAAAAGAAGAATGCAGAAGATAATGGCATTGATTTCAGATTAAAGAACATTCTTTTTAGGGGCAATTCTGATTTGCGTTGGTCAGAACCTGTTTGCCACATTTGTCAGAAGCCTTACAATTCTGATCTAATGTATATTCGCTGTGAAACATGCAATAGTAAGCCTGTTTTTACCAGATAAGTTCTGTGTCTCAGTTTCTTTGTCAACTTTTGTTATTCATGCTAACCGTTTTCGATCATTTTCAGATTGGTATCATGCTGAAGCCGTAGAACTTGAGGAGTCAAAAATCTTTGATCTTGTGGGATTCAAATGTTGCAGGTGCCGTAGGATAAGATCTCCTGTGTGCCCTTACATGGATCCAGAAAGTAAGAAAAAATTAGAGGCCAAAAGGCCACACATAAAGGCTCCAAAGGCAGGAAATTCGGAATTTGACCCTGATAATGGAACCATTTCTGAACAACCTAAAGCGTTGGAATGTGCCCCACGGATGTTGCCAAAAAGTGAGGCAGTTGTTTGTGCACGGGAAGACGATCTTCTTCCTTTTTCACTTTCAACGGTTGAGCAATTTATGGAACACAATTCGGAAATGGATTTTGAATGGAATACTGTTAATGCTAGTGCTTCTGGAAGTGGGCCTCAAAAACTACCAGTTCGAAGGCATACAAAGAATGAAAAGAATGTGGATGCTAATAATCTGTCTCAGGTTGAGTTATCCGTGCCCATTGAGCCAAACAATCTCCTGAACCTTGCAGGGGAATCATTATCTCCTTGTGTGGAGTGGGATGTTTCTAATAATGGCTTTGAAGAGGGCATGTTGTTTGACTATGAAGGTCTAAACTATGAAAATGTGGAGTTTGAACCCCAGACCTACTTCTCTTTTACGGAGTTGCTGGCACCTGATGGTGGTGGCCAGTTGGATGAAGTTGATGCGTCTGGGGATGTAATGGGTGTTTGGGATAATTCATCTGCAGGTTTGCAATGTGGATTTCGTGATCAGTGTGGAATGGGCACCGACAACCAACAAGAACCAGCAGCTTCTGTAGAACCTTGTGGTGATCTAGTGCCCTGTCGGATGTGTTCTCGCACAGAACCATGTCCTGATCTTTGTTGCCAGATATGTGGGCTAAGTATACACAGCCATTGCTCACCTTGGGTTGACCAATCATATTTGGATGGCAATTGGAGGTGTGGCCCCTGCCGGGAGTGGCAGTAGTTGGTTACTCCATTGGAGTTTTGAAATTGTCTTCTTTCATTCTCTTTGTGAAATGGATCATGGTTGAGCATAGGCTTGCAGATCGGGATTTTGTGGATTAATATGACATGGGGCAAGCACAGTTTATGGCGATCTCTATTTTGCTGGAAGAAATTGTATGTCCATTCCAAGACGGAAATTCCGAGCTTGAGCCCCCTGGTGGTTATTATTGGCTGCATTTGTTAGGTGGTGCTACAATTTCCTAGCAATTTCCCTTTTTCTGATAAATTCAGTTTTTGGTATTGGAAACTTTTCAGAGTTGATCTTCCAATCATTAAAAGAATTTGGTTAGATCAGCGATAGGAGCTACCAAAATGTTCAGCCCACTTTTGCTAATTGCTATTGGGTAAAATACATTACCTTGGGAGATGTGATATTGAAACTCTGATATAGATGGATAAGCAGGTTTTTTGGGGTGCTTATCTGAGATTATATTTGCTTGTGTAAATCAGCTTTCCCTCGTATTTTTTAGACAGTAAAGACTGAATCTTTTGATTGTTAGACGGAGACCACGTTCTTTCTCTATTGTTATCAACTCCTTTGCGTGCGAGCGTGAGTGTACCAGTGACTCTTCTAGTAAGTAGTCCTGGGGTCTTTCTGCCTTGGGTTGGAAAAATTTTATGCATGCAGAGAATTGGGGGATCTGATCCCCTTTTGAATCTTATGCTAAACGGGTATGGCTATGTGGACTTTGCTGGAAGCACTTGAGGTTAATTCCATGGCAGTCCATGTAAAAATAGAGAGGATAGAAGATTCATTTTGAGTTTCACAATTGCTATTGGCCTGTTGAATGCACATATAATCTCAATTCTTTTTTTTTTTTTTGAACAGTAGTATAATAATCTCAATTCACAAACATGAATTCGTGTAATAATGAATAAATAGTCTCAGCTCAGGTTCGAATCTGGTATGGTAATCATTGTTTCAAGGTGGGCATTGGGATAACCCCTTGCTTATAAAAAAGGAGTATATATAAATAATTTGATTTGCAACATTCATTTAAACAGTTTTATGTGAAATTTGGTTTCTGGAGCTATACGCCAACTTTCCCTCTGAGGTAGTACCAGTTGCCACAGCAAATTAAACAACGCTAAGTACTATTAACATATTTCATTCTGACACAACTAAATAACATACATGCCTTGTTCATGCACGGAGCCATACCTTTGGGTTGTTTTTCTAAAGACTAAAATACAACAATAATGCTGATCTCGTAATGCCCCTTGTCCTTAAATTTCTCATTTGGAGACTGAAATGGTGTAATCACAAGGACCAGGCTAATCCACTCTAGTTTTGATTCCCTGGTTTCCATTTAGTAACTCCAAGACCATGCCTACAATTTTTTTTTTTAAACTTCATACAGTCCTTCCAATTCCAGCAAGCCAACAAGTAGGGCAATGCTTTTTTTACCATAACTTTTATAAGAGAAAATGGTGCCAGAATGATTTGTCAATGGCACTTCTATAATAAACATGTACATTAGTGGGTTATTCCACTTAAATTGATTGACCCACCAGAGATCCACAACATCATTCTGCTACTTTTTTTTCCCTGATCAAATTATTATTTAACAGTACTAAAAAAAAAAAAAAATCAACAGATAACATAAAAAAGGCAGAGAAATGCTATAATAAATTTTCTTTCCTATCACAATTGCTCGTTGAAAATATAAACATGTATCCACAAAAAAATAAAATAAAAATAAAAAAATAATAAATTACACTGGTCCTACTTCATTCAATCTTTGGTCACATACTCATTACAGAAACCAATCCCAAAGTGGACCAAAAGGATGAAGAGGTAAAAGAATTGAGAAAGGACAAAAAAATACCCGACTCCCAGAAAGGAATACACCACTATGCACGGTATGAATGCTTGCGCTGAAAGAATCTTTGAATGCCCAACCCATCCCACCCTAAAGATCCATCTCAAAACATAAAAGCCGGCCACAAATGCTCATCAACAAAATCCGCCAACCCCAGCGTGGTATATAACTTTTACTCACCTAGAGTTGGGGGACAATGATGGAAGGCTGCATAATCAATTTTACAAGTCTCGCTAGAGAAAAATCTTCAATCAATCCCATGCACTTTAATGAAGCAAAACCAGCAAGCACAGCCCCAGGATCCGATAACGCTGTTGGAGGACTGGTTGGTTGAGCTAGTGGAGGTGCTGCAGCAGGTGCCTGGGAAATTGTAGGAATGCCAGCCAACTGCTCCTTGATGAACTCTTTCAACCTGTATAAATGCGTTCAAATACAACATTTAGTTGAAATGAAGCCAATTTATACAGGAACCTGAAAGTAGGAAACATACTCGAATGTTAATGTTGGGTCTCCTGAGGCAACTGTCATACGCAGCTGTGTTCTGTCAGCTGGATCTGTTTCAATTCGTATCTGAACATCACCTAAGGAAAAAACAAATGGCAAAAAAGCAGGTCAGTGTTGCATTGGCATTTGCTATTTTTTTACACACCAGTTTTAATTTGTCTAGTGTGAGTGCAGTCCTTAAAAGAGCAAAAAAGCATAGTTTTGATGAATTGAATTTTAGCAATACAAGTTATAGAACAATTTTCCCAAAACATTTTACATGAGCAAATCATATTGGCAGAGTTTTTACCATCTACATTGATAACTGTACTGGCTCTGGATGAAATAAAAACAAATACTCTTGACAATATAATTTGCCTTTCTCTCATATAAAGATTATAAATACATTTTTTAAGGGCCAATAATAGAAATTTGAGACTGGGTGTTTAAACATGTATATTTATCCTACCACAAGGTCCTTTTTGACACACCTATTTATCATTTAGCAACAATGGGTTAATGTAGATAATCAGCTAATAAAGCTAAATCTTACCAAGCACAGCATGGCTTGTGTACTCTCTGAAAAGAAAGTCGTGCTTGCAACCAAATTGTTGGCATTTGGATCCTGAAACATGGAATCAAACGGTAAGCAAACTTTATATGTGCAAGAGAGGAAGGTGCACTTGGAGTAAATCCAAAACTTACAAGCCCGAGACAAATCATCAACTGAAAACTGTTAAACAAGTTTGCCATTTCGGACAGAGACATTGGTCTTACACCTCTAACCTGCCCAATTTCACACACACACACACCAAAAAAAAAAAAAAAAGGGAAAAGTTAAATGTATATTTATCAAGGGTTAATACAATTGTAAAAGCTGTGGTCACAAGTGCAAGAATACTAATTTGAGTACGAGCAGCCACCTTGCACAGATAATGCTAGAATTAATGTCCATCTCTTGTTCTTTCCCAGCATAGTTTAGTAACATGGACTGACATTGGGTAATCTTACTTTATTTTATCAACATGTTGGACCAAAGACAACCAAAGGTTGCGTTGAACAAGTGGATTGCCAAAAAAGTTTGTCACAAAATAAAAGTTTTAGACAAGCAGCAGTTTAAAATATGATAAGTCATCACTTGTGGTCTCTTTATCATACAATCTAAAAAAATATATGTATTTTTTTAAACCCCACAGTATAAATAGGCCCGACTGTAATAACATACTATAATTCTTCACAATTCTTCAGAAGAATCCGGAGAAGCTGGAGAGCAAGAAAATTTTTGGGATTCTTCACCCTGGGGCCTGGTTGGAGTGAAATAGAGATATTGGATTAAAAAAAAAAAGGTGAAACAACTCAGAACAAACAGCTGTAGAGATGAAGAAACAAATGGATTAAGATTAGTTTTGAAGTGAA
Organism: Pouteria glomerata; assembly: GCA_035590655.1. NCBI lineage: Eukaryota > Viridiplantae > Streptophyta > Magnoliopsida > Ericales > Sapotaceae > Pouteria > Pouteria glomerata. The sequence goes on from JAVXUM010000036.1 coordinate 11,496,874, forward strand.
CCCAGAGGGAGACAAGACATTGAAGCTTGATTGATCTCCTGAAATTATCAAGAAATGCTAAAAAAAACTGACATTTCAAAGGTGTGATTCATGGATTTGAAAACGTCTGATTCAATTGCCATATCTGTGTCTAAGTTGGTTGGCTCAGAGAGACTTTTTGGAGCCCTTCATTGAACCAAAGGTACGTTGTTGGTGTCAAACGCTCTCCACAGCTCATTGAGAATGATGATAATGTATCGTGTTTCTAGATTGACAGTGCATCAAAATTAAATCCTTGGTAATAACTTATTAAATATGGATGAGTTAGAGAATCAGATTGCAAGAGTAATAACCACTCATTTAGTTTTTGGGGCAGTAGTAGCAAATTAACTTTCTTGTTCCACAATGAGAGAGAATGAGTCAATATAAATAATAAAGTTACTCTCCCTAACAACTTGAGCTTTTAAGTAAAATTCTGGCTAGTAGTCTAACAACAAAGGTGATGCAAAACGGAAATAAAATATTAAAAAATTTATTTTATATCATTTGGATTTTATTCCATATCATTAGAATTAAATTTGATTGAGAGATATTTATCTTTCATTTGATTCCTTTAGAGAATTGATTTTTGACTTATCCAGAGTAATGATAGTTTGGTTAGCCTATACAAAGGTTGATAATTCTAAGGGTTTTGACAGACTTGATGACTGAGATTATTGACTGAATGGTTGTGTGCCCATGCATTTCTTTTCTCCCTCTCTTAGCTTTCTTCTTTTGTGTTGATTCACCTCTCTCGCTTGATTTCTCCTTACCTGGCCTTAATTTCTCTTTGTTCCTCGTCAAAAGGTCTTGCATTTAAATCTCACAGTCACCTAAAAGTCAATAGCCATGCATGTTTGGCCCTTTAAAAAAAAAATGAGTCTCACCAGACACAAGGGGACATGTTGAGATAAAATAAATAAATATAAATAATAAAGTTTCATTTGCTCCGGCAACTTGTACTTTTAGCATATCTGATTATTTAACACGGTACTAGAGCTCTAGCCTTAGGAGATCCTAGGTTTAGATCTCATTATTAGTTTTATTTTCCATTTTTCTTTACAATTCAAAATGTGTTTTCATCAATATTTGATGTCTTGTTCAAATTGTTTCCCTCTAGTCAACACATGTGAGTTGGGGTTGCACGTTATGAGAGTGTTAATTTAGCTTGTTATATATTATTAGTGTAATTTTCTAACTTAAAACTTTTAGGTGAGATGGTGGCAAATAATACAACACTCCATCAATCAAAACACCAATATTGCTAATATGTTAATTTTGGTGAAAAATGATTCTTGCAAGAAACATATTGAGTCTCCTCAAGTAATAAAAATACGTACATGGCATTGTATGCTAAATTGATTTTTTCGAAAACAAATTTTCCACAATTTATTTACAAGAATAGACCGAGGATAATGAGATGAGAAGACAATAAATTTTCTTTAATTGAGTTGGTGGATGACATTGTCAGCAGACGATGCTATGGTGAATATCTTATTGCCTACCAGTACAATGAGATATTGATAAAGAATTCTATGCATTTGCACTTGAGGAACTAATTTCGGAAAGTGTATTCGACATTAAACTTGATTCACAAGACACAACACACGCTTCACATTTTTCTTTTTGAAATCATTGACTTAACATCGGGTGATTATTGCATCATGATTCTTACTCTAGTTCCATGCATTTTATTACTTTATATTAAGTTTATGTTCATTAATTAGCACAGTATAGTCACTTGCTAGTAATAAGAGCTCTATAGTCTTAATTTTAGGATTTTATTGATAAAAGGAAGTCAGGGTGCCCAAAGGGGGCGTAAAGGGACCAATTTGTAAATCAAGTAAGAAATTAAGCCAAAACCCAGCCCCAGCGGCCTGGCATTTAGACAGAAGGCAGCCCAGGGCGTTGACACTTAAGATGTCCATGGCCAAAAGTGAAGCCTTGCATGATGAAATAACTAAGGCAACAACGTTGTTTGGACGAATATTCAAATGACAAAGATCATTCTTGTCAAGATTCAAAGCCATCAAGAATTTTTTGTTAAGTCGCTAACCACAAACCAAATGTAAATGTTTGTATCCTACTTGTTCTCCACTTAATTGTTTTCAACAAGCTCCCTGTGAATCGACCTAGGTCCTCACCTAGTATTTTTATGCCTTCCTGCACCCTCATGCACTTGCAAGGCCCAATTCCTAGTTAAAACACTTATGAGGGGTTGCACAACAAGAACATTACATCATGAATTATTATTACCTTGTAAGAAGAAACAAATAGAATTGAAGAGTACCCAATAATAGCAATGAGATAAAATCAAAAGTTCAAAACACACTTACAAATGTATTATGTACACATAGGTAAAAATCAAAAATCAAAAGACAAGTAGAGTATAAATACCACTTCTTGAAGCTTCAAATGTGGTCCAGACAGTGATTTCCATTGGGGGAAAAAATTCTCAACAGATACTGATACAGGCTGAAAAAATTTATTCAGGACAGCAGGAAGACGAAGTTTGACATTGACCTGCAGAAGGACAAGGATAAGATACAGAAAGTTACTATTATTACCAATTACCTCATAAATTTCAATTATAGTCATTACCAAATGAGTTCCAAACTTGTAGGAGAAGTCGAGAACAGCGATGCCCCTACTTGGGTGGAGGCTGGTGATTTTGATTGGGCATTGCACCTAAGTAAAAAACAAGTCAAAATTAAAGAAAGTGGACTAGTAAAATATTGCAAAGAAGAGCAATTAATAAATAGAGATTATGAAACATGTAAAAGAGTAACCAATACTCTGACCTGTGCCCGTGGAGGAATAGTTTCAGGAACTAATGAGAGCTCCATCTTCAAATGGGAAGGAGGCAAGATCAGAGCTTGAACTGAAACTAGTGGAGCAGTATTCTTGTTTCCCAAGAAAAGAACGAGCCGCCCATGATGGGCTCGCCAGTCTGCTTTAATTCCAATCTGGAATAGAATTTAATAGAAAATAACTACAAGCTTCGGAAAATCACTGCAAACTCAGATAACAACTAATCAAGATTCCTTTCATCAAAACCATAAAATTTACAATTAAGTTCCAATATGGAACAGTCAACCATAAAACTTAAACTGGGCTACATACCTGAATATAAGGATCCTCATATAACACAACACTATCCTTTATGCATAAAGCAAGAAATCGTTCTGCAGTATTTCCAATTTGCTGCAAAATCATGAAAGCAGTCATTCAAAACTTGAAACAAAAACAAATAGCATGTGTAAGTCTGACCTGTAATGGTTTCTAGGTTTATCAGCATTTAGAAATTCTAGTTAATAGCTCTGCTTTCATGCATTATTACACCAGGAAAATGCCATATGGTGCTGCCTGTTTTGCTCTAGATATCAAACACACATATGGGAACGCCATACACAACATAGAAAACAATTGGTCAAAATGGTAATAATTTACTACATAGTGTTCAAAAAGTAGCTCACATTTAAGTCTTCAAATACCGTTAATAAAGCCAAGGCTTTGGGACAAACACCCAGCTATGGAGTCAGTCTACCAAGAACTAGAAAATAATGGTCAAGTTATTATCATTATTGTCATTATGGAGTCTTTAACTGTTCTCACAATATTGAGCTTATATCTTTGCAATCCTTCTAAATGTCCTAACCACTAGAACAAAAAACTGCACAAGACAAGTATCAATATCCATCTGGCAATGTGGAATTTTAGGTCTAACCTGAATCATTCTTTCATGTCTACAGGGTAAAAATTTTAAAGCTAGAACTGTTAACTCAGTATAACACGATCTTTTTCAAAAACTTCCAGCGGGAATTGGCTAAATCAAGTAAGTTGAGAGACATTAGGGCACCAAAACAAATTTGGGCTGAAAAGGTCCGAAAAAATTCATTTACTGGCAGCACAATTAAAACTACTATGATCTAAGTCCCATGAAGCCGTGGACACTTCAACATGAGTGCAATAATTGTGTTTAGCACATATTACACACACATAATGATCAAACATGCTATGTGGCACATCCAATCTTCGAACTTTCCTTCTTTTTCCTTTTTTTTTTTTCCTGGTTGGCTGAAATTATTTTGATGATGAGAAATTACCAAATATAACTATTTCCAAAAAATTTCACGTGGTTTCCAGTGTTTCATTTTCACTTAACTTTTTCATTCAGCACGGCTGTGATACACTCGGGGGCCAAGTTACTGAACACAACTAGGGTGGTCTTGCAATTTCTGAAACTATTCATGGTGAAAGTAAAATGATCCAAGTCTTTTTGGGCAAAACTAAAATATTACTCTAACGCTTGCATCAAGAAACGAAAACGACTAAAATTGTCTCATTTTCCGTTGCTCTTTTATTGCTTTGGTATGTTGAATAATGTTCAAGTAAAGAATTGAAATGATGAATTAGTGCTTTATTTTCAATAGTTTACAATATATTGACACTGTGTTTTCATATAAAATCATTTTTCAGAATTGTCGTGTCCACCATACTCGGATCTGCATCCATGCTTTGTAACCTCTAATAATCACGTATTCAGTTATTGGCATTGACTTTAATTGACTAGAAATGTTTTCTCATACATTCTATTGTTCTCTCTCCAAACTATTAACAAAAAGTTATGGTAAGATATTAATTGGGGATACAAAAGTATTGTAAGATATCAAAACTATTGTTCTTGGCACAACAGTAAGGCTGCTCCTTTATGACGTGGAGGTCATGGATTCAATACTTGGAAACAGTTTCTCCATTTACTGGAGGGGTGTACATAACCCTTCCCTAAACCCCGCATAGGAGGAAGCCTTGTGCATTAGATTGCCCTTTACAATAGCATGAATATACAGCATGAAAGGATTACATTCTGAGAAGGATATAACTACGTTATGAGAATGAAAATGCACTGTGGGACACCATTTATTATCATTGACACAACAAAAACTCGCCCAATTTTTTACCTTTTCCCCATTGAACCAGGTAATATATATATTTTTTACATCAGTACATGAGCCAACAAAACATGGTGTCCGGGTTCCCAAGGTTCCCCAGCCAGACAAACTAAGTCACACATTGTCTTGTACAAATTTGGGAGTGTAGCACATGTTTGAGCAGCAAGAATAGAAATACATTACTGTAGACAAGAAAACAAATTATATGACAAACAGTTACGGTGGTTCATCAGAAAACCAAGCACTATGACTTGAAAGATCACATTAAGCAACTTTGAAGAATTCAGAAGAGCAAAAGAAGTTGCAGTTACAAATGTAGCATAAAAATCTTAGTTATCCCACCGTATAAACGAGACAATAAAAATTATTATTCAGGATCAAATATAATAAAGCAACGGAAAACTGCACGGTATTTGTCTGCTCTCCAACAGGTGCAAGTGCTAGAGTCTCTTCTGCATTTGGAGCACCTTCTGCTCCAGAGACCAAATTTTGCTTATGTTGCGCAGCAGCACCAGGACGTCCTTCAATAGCCAGTGGACTTAAAAGATCACCCAGGAGATCAGCCAAAGGCTTGGGAGGTTGAGAATCCACCATGGTCAGTCCCATTTGCCTCAGTCACACCATGATCTGCCGAGTTGTGAACCTGTCCAAATACCCGGATCAATTTCCAAATTCCAAGTGAAGCTGAAATTTATAAAATCATTAATTTTCAACTGCATGGTTCATAAATATTCTAAAGAAAAAATATCTCACCTCATTGCTCATGCTAGGAATCTTTACTGGACCGAGCTGGCTCATGGGTGGCGTACCATTGGCAGGGCGTCGGTCAGCCACCACCAAAGCATTAGAGTTTTGTTGCTGTGCCCGCAACTTAATAGCACTTTGCTCCGCTGTATCAGCTTCAGTATCTTCAGCTTTTTTAATCAACGCGGACTAAATACCACGGTTTTTAGTGTAATATATTGTAAATTTATATGTATAAACATATGCTACGTACATATAGCTAAAGCCATCATACTTGCCTTCGATACTTTTTTATAATTGGGTATGAATGATGTTGGTATTTTTGCGTATGAATGATGTTAATTTGTGGATTGAATAGTATTTATCATGCTTAATAATTGTTATTTATACAATTTTGGTAGTATATAGATGCTATCTTAAAAAATATTTTAAGTACAATATATATTTTATGTTTTTACCGTATTTCTACCGTGCCCGTGTCCTCATTTTTTCAAATTTGCCATATCCAGTGCCCCTACTTGTACCCATATCCATGCTTCATAGCACAACGGCAAAGAATAAATGTTCCCATCACCAATCAGAAAATAGATACGGATTCAGGCATGTTTTAACTAGAAATCTCAATATTTCTTCAGTAAGGGTGTACTGTCAGTTAGCTTGGCCTCAAAAATATGATTGCAAGGTCATGTGCATTGAATAAAGGCCCTCTTCGGTATGAGGAACAGAATTGGTCAGGAACTGAACAGAATAATGGACCGGGAAGGAATTGAATGTTATAGGAAGTACCAGGGAAAGAAATGATAATTAATATTCTTTCTACAGTTTACTTGAAAGCATTATACTTTACTATTTACATAGCATACAATTGTTTACACATGTAATACTATACTAAAAGACATTTTTATGCTGACCATCAACACTCAATAAAGAGTAAAGTCAAACATGGGGTAAACTTTGTAAATCAGCATAATTTCAGGACAGGGCCAAGTGTGAACTATCAGTAAAGAGTGAACACATTTTTTTATTAGTCGCATTATATGACCCACAGACTTTAGATACAACCTTACAAGTATTTGATGCGGACATGTCGTGTGTACCTAATCATTGCACCTCCCTGTAACATAAATCTTAGGTTACAATAAATGCATCCAAAAGCTGAGTAGGGATACACAAACAATCTGGAGATGTCCTGAGAGATGTATGTGATTTTCTATAATTTGTTGAAGCTAACTAAAACTGGGTGTGCTGGAATAAGTTTCAAATGCGTTAGTATGAAGGCTGCAGTTGTGGGCAATCTGGAGAGATCCTGTGGACACCACTATTTTGGCAAAAAAATACAGGTTTTCAAAATAACCTAGCCACAGGACCAATGCAGGACAGCCAAAGGTGCGGCCATCTTGCACCCTTTAGGCTCTAAATTCTCAGTAATGTTACAGCCAACATATTTTCACAAAAGTTTTTGATTAAAAAGCCATATTTAAATGTAGGAGGCGTTTGAAGTCACAATTTTTAATAATTTTTAGTCAAAAGTTGCTAGTTGTAACTTTTAATGTGTTTGCTGAAGCAAGTTACAATTTTTAGCAATTTTTTGCAACTTTTGAATGTTTGATAAAATTTTCGTAACTTTTGAACAATTTTTAATAACTTTAAGTAACATTTAGCAATTTTTATTAACTTTTGATAACTTTTGAGTTGAGAAGTTACTTTAGTAGAACAGAAAAATAACAAATTTTGGTGTTTTGCCAAACACCTAAAGAGCAAAAGTTGATACTTTTTGGCTAAAAATTTCGCTGCCAAACGCAGCCGTAATATCAAATGAGTTATTCGAATTTGAAAATACAAAAACATTATCTTAAGAACGCATTCCTAAAACTTGTTTTCAAGCACATTTTTTTTTTACCAGCCAAACGGGTTTTCAAAAACGTTTGATAATAAACTAAAATCATTTCTAAACGGTGGAAGATATATTTAGTTATCAAAGCTTTTAAAATTTAAAGCACTGGGAGTAAATAATTATATTTCATTCAAATGTAATTCTATAAAAATCACCAATGTACTTCTTTTGAGATATCAAGCAACAGAACTTTTCTTTTTTGGAGGTATTCAATTACTACTCTCTTAAATAACATTGATGTCTTCATCCGTAAATTTCATCACAGCTCAATAAAGCCTTTTCTCAACTATATGGGTTGGTTACAGGAATCATTGCCAACTCCACCCAATCAAGGGCCATAATCTCACTCCATGTATCACCGCATTACTTATCTACTCTTATGGATCAGCATATATGAAAAGGATAATTATGAGGTAAAATGACTATCCCATTCAACAAAATCTGCAATCAATGACCAGCTAATTCAAGTTGACCACATGTTAGTCACTCACCACGTCAGTGAAGAAACCAGTTATGAGTTAATATAAGATCAGGTGGCATCTTGTAATAGAGGGATAGTTTGGAAATACACCACCTGTTTCTCGGGATACTTTAGAGCAGAAAACAAAGAAACAGCTTCCATGTGACCAAAATTGACATCATAACCAAGCATATGAATGTAAAGCATTTTCCAAACATATTTCTTCTTTTCATAATGCGTCAAACCCTGTCAAAAGTACATTAAAATAAATCAAAAATCAAAAGCCAAATCATTACACAGCTCTCAAACAGACCAAAAGCAAGCACATATATGAGCAGAAATGGGCAGTGCATGATAATCAGGTTCTCAATACCAAATTGGAAGTCAAAAATTAAGGCCTCAACTGATGGAAATAAAAAACAAACAGAAAAGCATATGGTGCTGCACCTTTCATAGCAAATGATGAGAGTCCAAGGTTAATCATTTCAAGAAATAACAGAAGCCACACAAATCTTAGGTAAGGTAACCAAAAAAGTATGATTTTAGCAAAAGAACTGACTACTGACCATATTCAGCAAGATTGTGCACTTAATCTCTACTTGGTCTAACATAAACACTCTTCTGATTTTCACCGAGTTCTAAACCAATCAGAAGTAAACCATCAATGGTGCACAAAATCTGAACTATTTTTTGGTAATTGACAATTGTTATTAATAACTATGAGTGATTTTGAGAAAAAAGAAATAAAATGAAAATTTGGTGATGACAGAAGCACAATTCACACCATGAAAACATAAGCCCACGCAAGTACAAATCTCCCAATGCTGTAAAAGGACAAAAAGTAACCCAGTGCACAAAATCCTCTCCAAATGGTATTTATGCACTTTCCAGATTCTTTCATACAACTTAAATAATGCAGATGGGTAAAAAATAAATAAAAATAAAACTCCGAAACAACCCTTGACAAAAAGACCAAGTATTCAAGTTTTAACCCAAGCAAATAGTGATTTCTGGGGTAGCCTACACCTAATACTTTGTCATGGAGGAACCGGCGTGGAATGTTTGCCATCGCCCTTTCTGCTATCCTATTGCAAAAGGATAGCCTAAAGACCACAAATAATCAAACACTGGTTCATACGTTACAAAGTATTTGGTATAACCTACCCCAAAACTCACCATTTTAAGGAAAGGTCAGTGCTCAAAACAAAAGGCAAAAAACCAAAGGTAAAGTAGAGACAAGACAAACAAACGAAGAGGAAGCAAAAAGAAAAACAAAAGAACAAAAAAGAAAACACTAGCAAATCTGCACACTACCAACAACAGCGACCGTCAAAGCATATTATTTTATTAAACTAACAAACGATACTATTTTCATTAGCCATCGAAATGGTTAAAACATTTCCATATTCGTTTCCTAAGAGACCAAAATAAAATTCAACTCAACAAAGCCTTAATCATAAAATAGTTAGGATCGGCTACATGAATCCTTTTTCTTCATTCATTTTTGTCAAGGGTTATGTTTTTGGGTGAGGTTATTTAAATTAGGTCTCTTTACCATTTCAATCTATGTAATATTAGGTAGGGATGTCAATGGGACTGGGTATAAGAGAGTACCAGACCAAATCCATTACAAATCCGTTGGGAAATACCCCAATAGGATTGAGACGAGTTTGAGATTGAAATTTAGTACTCGTGTGGGTAGAATTTAGCTGTATGGTACCCGATACCCGTTTATGTTTATAGGGTATCTGGTACCCACTAAGTACCCATTTAATATAATATAATATATTTATATAAAATGTAATATTAATTCGAAAGCCTAATCACTTGCAAAACGTGTTTAACTTGTTTAAATTTCAAGTAAATTTGAAACCAAATATAAATAATTTGTTTGTTATACATATACGTATTCAACTTGTTTGAGATAATTTCTTGACGTTTGAAATAATTATAGTAATGTACCTTATTAGTTTACAAAAATTTAAAACTGCAAAAGTTATACTTATGTGACGAATTTCTTAGGGGGTGTTTGTTTTGCTGAAAAACTCCAAAAATCTCTAAAAGTTATTCACTTTTTTTCTCACTGCACGAATTACGAACCCATAAATTATCTCATTTATCTCACTTTTTATCATATCAAACACCCCTTTAGTATTGTTTGTAAGTTATTGTTATAGATAACTATTTTTTTTTAGTATTTACATAAATTTTTCAATGTATTATTATTTTATTTTTTTATTTCAAATTGGGTATTTAAAGGGTTTGTCAAATGGAAGGCGTCCAATGGAAGCACCTGTTAAAAGGTGTGAA
>JAVXUM010000036.1:11541258-11551893 GCA_035590655.1 Pouteria glomerata
TCATTGAAATAAATTAATAATTTAATTTAATTTAATTAATTATTAAACTAAAAAAATACTCTATTAAATTTGATTAATTTTTTCAAAATAAATAAAATTAAATATTTTATAAAAGTTTATTGGCTACCATAAATTTAAAGCCGTAGCCAAAATACGGAAGCCAAAACTATATTGACTACTACAAAATTAGAGCCGTAGTCAAAATATAGAAGCAAAAAGCTTATTACCTACCACAAAATTAGAACCGTAGCCAAACTAAGTAGTTATATAACTTTTTGCTACCGCATAAATATCAATGGCCACTGCTAAATATTTGACTACTTATTTGGCTACAGCTTTGTGCTAAGCAGTGGCTAATGATTTTTTTTTGCTTCGGCAATGAGCTGTAGCTAAAAATTTTAGTAGCCAAAGGATCTTTTTCTAGTGGTATTAGATCGGTTTATTTTTATTTTTTTAATTTCTAAACATTTAAAAAAATAATATATCATATATTAATAAAATATTATCTATAATTATATATTATATTTTTTGGATTAGTTTAGATTAAATTATTTTCAATTTAATTTTAGTTTCGATTCAATTCTTTTGTCTGTTAACTTGTGAATTGAATCGAAAATGTCAAATTCTTAATTTTTTAATTCAAATTCAAATCTATTTTGATACAAACTCCAAACTAACCCAAATTAAAATAATTAAATTAGTTTAATTTTTGATTTCTCACGCACCTCTACATCCACCTCAGCTTTTTCGATTCCATGAGCAGTTGGGTGGTGAAAACATTAATAACAGCGCACGTTGCCTAAATTTCGAGCTAAGTTTGAACTTTAAGCTTGTCAATTGAGGAGGGTGGATACTATCACTCGTTTGCGTCTTTGCTTTGTCTATCACCTTCGGCCATAAAGTTTCAACCAGTCATGGCAATTACTTAGGCCAGTTTTGTCGGTTTGAAGAGGACATGAGTTTGTTTGAGGTCAACGATCATCAGAAAATTCCCCCCACGCTTGGACACCTGGTTGATGATGTACGTGGTTGTATTAATGTATTAAATATAAGGAGTAAACATGATTGCAAGGCACTGGACTTTCCTTTTATGCATGTACGTATATAACTTCTTATGTAAACACTACAAATCCACCAAATTAATATATTTATTTATATAATAAATCAGCTAATAATTTAATATTTATATATTTTTAATTGTTAAATTTATTCAAAATTATTACTTATCTCTCTCTATTTGATTGCTTTTTTAATATTATCCAAAAAAATATAATCTCTTACTATTTTCATATTTTAAAAATTTTTATAAATATGATAATATTTTTAATAAATAATAAAATTGTGTATCTTTATTAAATACTATATGAATATCAATCTCTTTTGATTAGTCATTTTTATTTTTATAATTTTTTTATGTTAATTTACTTTATAAATTTAAATTTAAATTATTTATAAGTTAAATTATATTTATATGCCACACAAACAATTATTAATATGTATGTATAAATCAATATTCAACTATGAATTTTTAATATTGTGTACAATTAATTTATCTCCCTAAATTTGTGTCTATATTTTTTTTTTATTCAGAGTCCACAATTCAAGTTAAAAATTTGGACTGCCAACTAAAGTTATATTAAACTTTCACACACACCCAACTTTCGATGTGGGAGCAAGCCCGGCACATTTCTGTGGGCCCAAGTCCAAACTGCAGAGCAGCTCATAAGAGGGGGGAACACATTTATTTTTTTATCCAGAATTAATAATCCAAGTCAAAAATTTAAACTGCTAACTAAGATTACATTGAATTCACACACACTCAATTCCCGATGTGGAGCAATATGTGTCTACATTTACAAGCATGGGAAATGAATCAAATGTTCTAGTTTCTTCCGATGTAGCCTTTCTAACTTTCTAAGCAATAAGTGCCATTTCCAAGTTATATTAAATTCTCCCTCTCCCTCCAAAACCTTTTCCATAGCCCCCCATCTCTCTCTCCCTCTCTCCCTCTAAAACCTTTCCCTCCTCATGGAAGAGACTTCCTCCATGACACACCAACTGGAAGGTTCTGCAACGGAAAGCTTGCTTCAGATTTCACTGGTAGCTAGTTCTCTCTCTCTCTCTCTCTCTTTCTCTCTCTCTCTATATAGATATATTTTCTGTGACTTTTCTAACGGGGCTAATAACTTTGTATCTTTTCTCCACAACCGGCTGAGAACCTAGGTTTCACCTCATACCCACCAGCTCATCTCAGCAACAAGGCAATAGGAAAGAACCTCTTCACTGGAGCCAACTTTGCCTCAGGTGCTTCCGGGTACTGTGAAGCTACTGCAAAATTATATGTAAGTGAAATATATATCAACACTTCAGAATTAGAATTTGAAAAGAAAAAAATAGTGCACAGTCTAACCTTGACATTTCATATTAAAAAAATTAAACACATGTGCATGTGGTGTGATCCAAGATTTAAGATTTATTTAAAATGAACAAAAAGTTTAAAGTGGAGGACAGGCTAATTATAAAAATTTATACTAAATAAAGGATTTAAAGATAGAGTGACTGTACTATATAAACTTAAGAGTATTAAATTTATGTTCCAACTTTTCAACTCATGAAGATTTGCAAACACAACCTAAACACTATTTACGTACGCAAACAAATTGGAAAAAAAATTAACTCAATATGAACAAATACGTAATCTTCAATTAATACAATTGGATTTGATTTTAAAGAAATAAATTAATTGTTTAACATGTCTAATTAAATTTTAAAATATTTAAGTATAAATACATCTAACACTGTTTATAAACTCAAACAAAATGATATGATACCATTATGATCACCTCTACATGAAAAATGATATATATATATATATGTATATATTTTGGTGCTTATAGTGAAAAATGATATGATTTTGGGGGTGTGGTGCTGTAGCATACAATTCCATTGAGTAAGCAGCTGGAATATTACAAGGACTACCAACAGAAATTGTTGGGAATTGCAGGGAGAGAAAATGCTTCGTCGATAATCTCTGGTGCAATCTACCTCATCAGTTCTGGGAGTAGTGATTTCGTCCAGAACTATTACATCAATCCTCTTCTCCACAAGGTTTACACACCTTATCAGTTCTCAGACCTCCTCCTCATACAATCTTATGCAACTTTTGTTCAGGTACATATTATACTGACTAATATTTGTTGCTAAACCCCATGTTATTTTGCAAACCCCAACCAAAAAAACAAAAGGGGAAAAAAGTTTTCTTTTAATCTAAATTAATAAAAGTAAAACTAGATTAAATTAATGAAAACTTTTCATTTAATTAACTAGAAATGATAAATATCTATATATTTTTATATATGTGAGTTGATCGAGCACTGTTATAAGAGTACTGGAATTAGCATCCCTAAATTTGAATTTGTATATAAAATAGAGATTTAAAATAAAAATTTAAATCAATTAATATTTCACTTTTTTAGCGAAAAAATGTTAATTCTTTTTGTACAATATGATGTAAAGTGGGTGACTAATTACAAAAGTAAAATATTTATAATTAGAGATAATTAGATTTTTACCCTATATTTATATTAAAAATCACTTATATACTATAAATTTTAAAAACTTACTTTTGCACCACTTCTAATTTGAATTAAAGTAAAGTTATAAACATCATTAAATTTGTAAATGAAAAATAAAATATCTATTAAAAATCAAATAGAATAAGAGATGTAAGTGTAAATAATATGAATTACCAAAAAATAAATGTAATTTTAAAATTATTAAGAGGCAAAATTGTTATATTTAATAAATTTTTTAACATTTTATTTTAATCTAAAATATAAAATTATATATTTTTAAAATTTAGAGAATATAAATAATTTTTACTTTAAGTACAGAGGGTAAAAAAATAATTATCTCTTCAATTATTTAGGTAATATCTGCTCCTTAATTTTTAAACCAGTGCCTAGGATCAAGAAGTTAATTTTTATAAAAATAAAAAAAAAGTACTTAAAATTATCAAAAGCAAAACTAAAATTAAAATTTTTGATTGAAACGATATCGTTTTAATCTGAAATATACGAAATAAAATTTTATAAAAATATAATAAAAATATTATATTATATATATTATTTTGTTAACCTGAATCTTGAATATATACGAATTACAAATCAAGTTTGATTCAAACTCGTTTTAATTACGAATCAAGTTCAAGTCAAATTTTTTTAAGTTGAGCTCTAATAACTTACAAATAATTTAATTCGTTTTTATCTCTAGACTCATCTAAATTAAAAACAAAATCATGGTTAAGTCTATATAAATTTTGTATAATGTAAATAATTCAAAAAAGTGTGCAATGCTATGTCAGTCTGTGACTTGCAATCAAGACAATTATATTAAAATTTAGCAGTTTAATTTTTTTTGAATTAAAATAGTGTGTGAATGTATTTGAACTATTAAATTTTAATCTAACTATCTTAAATCTATATCACGAGACAAACATAGCATCTTTTTCGTTTGGATGGCCAACTTTTAAAAAAAGTTAGTGTCAAAATAATATATAATGAAATTTTATTAAAGAAAATTAGAAACAATTGATAAAAATTAGATTTTTTTTTTAAGTATTTTTTGATTAGCCAAATATTCCTAAAAATATATATTGTTCTAATATTCTGAAAATACATTATAAAAACACATTATGAAATTACATTTTCTACTCCTTTAAGAAATATTCAAAATGTATTTTTTCTTAAACCAATGTTGCAGGGATTTGTTAGTAATATTCGGGGTTATTAAAAATATATAACTTTATAAATCTTTTCAAAAATAAATTATTTACACAAAATACAAAATACTAATCTTTATAATTTTATACAACTTTAAACACACCCATTGCATTAACTTTTCATTAACCGTGTCTATTTTTAAATTGTTTTTTTTATTTGAACGGCATTCCTTTAATTTTATTTTTTTATTTTTAAATTCTCTGAACAGAGCCCAAAAAAAAAAAATCGATCAAGCAGAGGGCGGTCCATTCTTTTTTTCCCTTTGCATCGGCCAACGAAGAGAGAGATGGATTACGGTCTAGCGGCACTAAAGCTGCTATGCGTACAGCTCAAGAGCGCCCGCCAAACGCCGTCGCAGTCCGCGGTGACTCTTGGCGGCATCCTTTTCCAACGCGCCTGGTTACAGGTCCACCGTTTCCCAAATTTTTCCCTACCCGTTCCCCCTTCTTCATCTCTCTACCTACACTGATGCGTACCAAGATTCGTAGGGTGTTTTGGTCTCAACAGTATCCGATGGCGGCGGGGGATGTTTCCTCCTCGACGACGGCACCGGCGTCATCGAGCTCTCTCTCTCCGGAGACTTCCGGAACCGCGAGTGGAAGATAGGTCAGTTTCGTCCCTTCCTAGTTACCTCGATTTGCGACTGTCGACTGCTTTCTCTTTCTAATGCTTTTCTATGTTTATATATATATGTGTGTGTGTATACAGGAATGTATGTAATGGTGGTCGGAGGGTATTTTGTTCGTACAGATGAAATCCCCTTGATTAAGGTAAAACCAGCGCCACCTTTCTCCATACTCGGTTCGTCTTTTATTAAACTATCAATTTGGGATTCAGAGTTTGTTGGGGAAAAGGAGAATACCGGGGATTCACAATATTTTTTTCTTTGGAAAAAATCATGGGATTTGATAGATGAAAGTAAATAATTCATTAATAAATAGCTTTCATGTTCTTATATATATATATATATATATTTATCCCAACCAAAAATCAGAACTATTCTTTTGCTTTGACTATTTTCCATTTCTTTCTGGTTTTTGTTTTCTGTTTTCACAAAAAACAGAAAACAGAAAATGTTGTCCAAACCAAATGCTTTCACTTTCCGTTTACTTTTCCATTGCCAAATAATTGATCCAAACACATCTTCGTTATGAAAATTAAGTTATATTGTGATGGATAACTTGGACTGCTGTCTATATATGGTGGGTTTGATCAGAATTAAAAAATAAATTTGATTAAAATTTACAATTTAATAACTCTAAATTTGCACCTTCTCAAGTGGTTTAAGATGTTCGAGCTAGCTGGTGCAAGATACATATTGTTTGAAAAACATGACGACTAGAAAATATTTGTTGAATATCATGTTTTTATCTATAAACATATGCATGATTTGAGGTATGAATCCCGTGGGAATGAGATGTTTGATTATGCAAGCATAAGAGTGAAACGTCTTTCTAGTTTCATTCTACCTCTATAACATGCTTGATTAGTTTTATTAAAGAGCTATAAGCTTCAGCCATCTTCAAGATTCAAGCATCGCAGTAGGACGCTTTCTTCCGACATTATTCTTCTTACACATTTTCTAGTCAGAAATTCAATATCAATTATGCTTCACAACTTATGCAGAACTAATGTCACGTGGAGCGTGGATTCGGCACATGGAACGAAATTGGAAACACAATATATGCTTGTACTCTAAAATGCGGTACAATAAGGGGTAGGCTTTTAATAGAGTCGTTTTATTATTAAAATCATTTCACATATAAAGTGATCTTCTTTAAGAAAGAAGCAATATTTCAAATCTTTTCGGCATTTGATGCATTGTCTGCGGACCATTTCTAATGAAAATATGTTTTAGCAAATTATTCTAATTTTGATCAGCCCAATCCCATCTTTCTAGTATAATTTTGGTCTAGCATGATTTGAATAATATGGTCTTTGTCTTCCAGGAATTTCCTCATTAATGCATAGGACTCCAATTGTACACACAAATAAAATCAAGGGATTCATCTCCCTAAGAGCGCAGGCAGATAGAAAGATTATTACAAAAGAAAATTCTAGAATAATTGCATAAATGCTTTTCAAACATTTGCAATGTTGTTAGGATGCTTTTTGCACATTCAGTTTGAATTTTTTTTTTGGTAGAACTTTTCTAGTAGAATATCATTACCCCTATGAAAAAACAGGCAACAATGAAGTATTGGATTACTTTGTGTCAAATAGCATTGATTCCCACAATATATACTGCATTTCTTCAACCTGATATATTGACTTTTCCTTGGGGCTTATAGGCATCATATATGGATAGAAGTGCAACATTTTTCTGTTGGATAATTTGGTTGGCTCATTTTGTTCTCTGTTCTTTAAAATCAATGACAGCAACAATAGTGAAAAGGAAATAGTGATAAGAACAATGCCTGATTTTTGTCTTTTGGTTCTGTCATTCTTTTGTGGACTATTCCTTGGTGCAAATGTAAAAGCTTGGATTGTCAGGCATGAATTCAGGATTAATTTTTTGTGGTTTTATCTCACCCGTGATGCCACCGCGCACATTGATTCGGCAGGAGCAACTCAGGGAAAATGATTTAGAACTCTCACATTGCGGCATTGTGTTCTACCTTCTTTTCTGGGCCTTTTTGGGAGATAATGATTGGAAAACTGAATTCATCTATGATTGTAATGATCAACACATTCTATTAAACACATGCTGGTATATATATTTGCAAACTTGGCCAGAAACTTTCATCTTTAGCGTCCAGATTTTATCAGTGCCGCAAAAACATGCAAGCATGAGTGTGGAGTAGGCTTTGTGTTGTGTCTTCCGTATTAAAAAACATCTATCTATCCCAGTCTACTGAGGTTATTGTTTTGCCATTGAATTTCAGGTTCATAAAATGGTTGACCTGTCACCATTTCCTGATCGAGAAGCAATGTGGTATCTAGAAGTTATGGAGGCGTACAAACTTTTCTACTTACCCTTATTTGAAGAATGATGTGAGAGAGGGAGAGAGAATCTCATCTTTTTCATGCTCGTTAGAGGCAGCAAGTTAGTTTTGCTTGGATATTTCATTCAACCTGGAAAATACAGGGAACGGTCATACTATGATCTTGGTTCTAATTTGTTAAATAGGAAGTAGTGTATCAAATTTTAGTACAAGGCAAAAGAATGGATCTCTATACGATGTCCAGATGGTTCTACTTCTACCAATGTTTCAAACACATGGAGTTTCCCTAACAGTAGAATGAACTCGGAACTGCGCCCTATAATTTGTTGAATTAAGTGAGCGGCTGGAGCGCAAGAAGACTGAGGTGTATAAGCTGTGCTGCTTGTTAATTGGGTATGGTTTAGAGCCAGCTAAATTGCATACGGGCAACGGTCACTGTGCAGTTTTGAACTTGATCTAGTGTTTTATCACGTTAGCTTCTTTTTCTTTCTTAAAATGGAGAGTGGCCTTCATCTGCGACTGTATATTCTAAAGCAAGAAATGATATAATTAAGGGTGATAATATTAGACACGGTGTTAAACATGAACACGAAGTTACAGAGAGAAAATATGAACTAAACACGATACAAATACTTTTAACTCAAAAACTGACATGATTAGATATAATTTTGAAGTAAACTGATTATTTAGCATGTTTATCAAGTTTTAAGATTTTTAAGTACTGACAGTAATTGACACGAAATATGAATTTGCTACAACTAGATATGGTTGTTGCTCCTAATTATCTTGCCTCGTCTAATGTAGAGAGCTGTTATATCAGCAAAACAGAGTTTAGAAAATTTGATGTGGCAGTGAAAGTAGAGTTTCGAAAATTTGATCATTTGATGTAGCAGTAAAATAATTTTATGTGAAAAAAGTTAATGCCTTCTTATATTTAATTTTACACGAGTTTACTTATTATTATTTATCTTTCATTATTTAATTTTTCTAATCAAATATATTCTTTGAGTATATATATCTTTCACTTTGAAATTCGTAACATTTAGATTGGATGGAATGACTAGCAATTCAATCTCTCATGTTGCATCCCATAATTAGGCCTAACGGGTGAATTTGGTCTAAATTCGATTCGGATTAGATCTAACAATAATATAGTAGATTCGTTTAATTAAATTTATGACCTAATGGATCTACATATATTGAATTTAAGAACTAATAGCTCTGAATCCGAATGATTCGTCAAGTTCATTATTTTTAAATATAAAAAAATAAAATTTTAGAAAATATTTAAAAGATAAAAAAATTATATGAAATAAAATTAATTATTTTAACTATTTTGTTCTATTATATGTATATAAAAAAATATCTCTCTACTTTCTCACTCTAAAAAATTTTCTCAAGAAATTTAACATTGTAGTTATGTTTTTTATATTTTAACGATATCAGGTTGCATTATGGTCTATCTGTCAGATGAGAAAGAGATGGAAAAGAAATAGTTTAGAAATTTTAAAATTTTAGCACGTGACGAAACTAAGGTAGAAATACAGATTTTTAGTCCATAGTTTCAGATGTTTCTAACTTATCACAATTCTCAAGTTCTAGAAATTGATATTATTTATTCAAAATAATTAATAAAATATATTACATATTAATTTATATAATTAATTTAATTTAATTATATTATTTTTTAGAAATAATTTTAGTTTAATCAAATATTTGAATAAAATAATTTATTTTAATATGAAGCAATAAAAATGGGCAAAGTGTTAAAATTGATAAAATGTTAGTAACAGAAAAGAATGTGAAAATACTTTCTTTTTTGTTTACGTTTTTCTATTTAAATTTTTATTTTTTTGTAAACAAGAAATATAGACAGATTTAACAAATATGTTTCTATTGTTAGTTACAAAATTTTGAAAACATAAACAAAGAATAAAAACGTTACCAAATGGGGTAATAGAAAAAAATTTTAATTACCAAAAAAATGATTTACCATTTTTTTTTTTACTTCTTATACATATATAACTTATATATTTTGAATAAAATATATTTTTTTATTTTTATAAAATGATGATTTCAAAAAAATTATTTTTCAAAATGGGTCGGTTCGCGGATATATGAATCTGGATTAGATCTTGCAAATTAGATTCGATTACTTTTAGATTTGAATCAGATCCATTATAATTGGATCTGGATCTAACGGATCTAATCTAAATCTAATCCAGATTCACCCCATTAATAGGCCTACTCATAATCAAATACTTTTGATAGAAAATAAAATAATAAATTGAATGATTAATAATATTATAAAGATAATATATGTGATTGAACATAATATATAATAATTTTTTTTATATAAAATTATTATTATTATTATTATTAATTTTTAATTTTTAGTTGATTGGATTATCAAAAATTTGATGTTAGAAAATTTTAAATATTTAAATCTTATTAAAAAAATTAATGAGGACATGAGATCTTATTTTGAAAAACAAAAAAATTATGCTGCCTTGCGTGGAAATCTTGCACCTCTGTTTTGCTGTGTATCATAATGGAGCCCACATGATAGAATAAAAAAAATATCTATTTTACAATTTAAGTCATTTGACATGACATATATGTATGTGTTAAATTATGATAGATTCGGGTGATTCGTGCCACGGGTGAAACACTAGTAATTTATACAAAATGGAATGTAAAATTTATCGAACAGTGACCCTTACACCTCACTTTGAAAAATAGACAATCAGTGACTTGCACAGCTATGTACCACAAGAAACACCCTGACAGAACACAACTCTCAGACTTTTTTTTTTTTGTTTTACCGGTGTTTTAGGAGGGTAGGGAAAGAAATTTTAGGAGAATCCAAAGGGGGTGTTCCAGCACAGAAAGAGGCTTGGTGGTGGAGT
>JAVXUM010000036.1:11617574-11630520 GCA_035590655.1 Pouteria glomerata
CCCCCCCCCCCCCCCCCCCCCCCCCCCCCCCCCCCCCCCCCCCCCCCCCCCCCCCCCCCCCCAATCAAGAGAGGGCGTCCATGAAGAAAGTATACCCAGTGTACCTCAAGGATATCACTATATCCATGTCAAAAAGAAGTTTCTGTCCTGTAGTCTATTGTGATTTTGACTAACCGATTCCTCAGTCTGAAAATCAATGGCCACATGGCAATTAGTATGCAAAAATTTGAAAATAAAATATCATTGGCCACTTTCAAACTACACCAGCGCACACTTAGCACAGCAGGTAAATTATTTTCTTCCAGTCCCTTCTTAACTTTAAGCAACAGCTCAGAAGCAAAATTCTATTAGGACATCAGCAGTTCATTACACACACAACAGATGTAAGTTTGCAACCAAGCAGATAGCTATAAGAAAACCATGACATTGAGCAAATTCTTGACATCCTATTGAAAAAATATCCCATCCATAATTCTATTTGTGAAAATAACTACCAGGGTTAGGAACGGTTTAGTGTACCTAGGAATGACAAAAAGAGACATCTCCAATGGGTACTCACATTATATGCCCCATTTGGAAAGGATATAGAGATGCTCTTTCCAGGGATGAAGACAGGGAAAGATTTTAAATAATCCTCAAATGGGTACGAGGACGAGAATGATAGTCTATACCATATCCCATACCCATTTATATATTAATTATATTTATATAATAGTATATGTTAATATATAATAATATTTAATTTAAAATATGTATAATATTTATTTTTAATAAACATTTTCTAACATTATTTTTATTCAACAAATAAATTTTTTTTTTAAATGAGTGTGGGGGTGGGGAATCCTTTAACAAGAATGGGGGTTGGGGCAAGAACAGAGGTGCATATTGTTAAATGGGGGGTTGAGGTAGGAATGGGGCTGAAGATTGTTGAACAGGGATGAGAAAAATAGTACCCTTCATACATATCCTCTCTGCTAACATTCCTAAGTGTACTCGTCTGAAATACATCGAGTACCTAGTGGATACCCACCTTTATTACTCGATTACTGGCCCCAAACACCCAATTACTCATACCAATTATCAGATATTCGGTGAGTACCCACCCCACATTTCAAGGATTTGAGTACCTACCTATTTCGAGGATAGTAACTAATTTAAATTAACCATCGGAAACTCACCCCATCCAGGTATTTTTTTCATAATCAAGTATGAATAGGGGATAATCAGGTATGGTAAGGGGATACCCCGCTCCAACCCGTTGCCATCCCTAACAATAAACCCATTTTCAAAACCTATTAACTGCCTTGAGCATCCCCTACTAAGTTATTCCACCAAATGTCAAGTTTAACCTTAGGATGGTGCTAAAAGTATAGAAATAGTACCAAATGTCAAGTTTAACCTTTGCAATTTGTTTCATCACTTTCTTGCCTTTGACAAATAAGCACGGGTACTTCTAGAAAGGTGTCAAATCCGTGTCCATGTCAGATAACAATTCGTTGGACACTCTCAACATTTATCAAATCCTTGTTGTCTATACATGTACTATTATTTTTTTATTGTTTTTCAATAACACTCTTTGAACATCTGGGGACAAACGTGTCCATCACATATGCAAACAACACATTTTATGTTTGGAGAAAAAGCTTAAAATAAATAATTAATTGAAAATAACATGAATCATATTTATTAATCCTTTTGCTTTTAATTTTTTCTAATGTTAGTAGTTTTAAAACCCAAAACTTCCAATTTGTTTATAAATGTAAATTTTTGAGATAAACACAAACAAAAGACAAATGTGTTTATAATATAAAAATGAACAAGTAGTAATTTTTTCATATATGCATATGAAAATATGTATTTGTTCTTTGAAATGTCCCTGCATATCTTCCATTTTGCTTCTTACACGTCGACAAGAACTTCAAATTCTTAATTTTCTTCACTTGTTTCTAAAGTCACACTAAGCCTTATATATTGCTCCATAGTAACAAACTTGAAATATTCAGATTTAGATATCCATTAATGAGGAGCAGCATATGTTTTAAGTGGATGTCCAAAGAACTGCACATAGAAATATAAGAAGCAAGGGAGAATTTTACACATAGCACTCCTAATGATCACAGGCTAATTATCTTATGAAGTAAATTTGCAGGATGCATTAAGCAGTGATAGAACTGTTCTATTTCAGAGATAATATATCATGTAGATTGTTGCAATTAATCATCAATAGAAAATTCAAATGGTATCAGAAACCAACAAAAGGATATACCTACCAAAAAAACTGACGAAAGGATAAAATTGAACTAACCAAGGTTTTGCAATAACCACATCCTTTGGGTGTACAATATAGTATGATGTCTCATCACCGGCAGCACACCAACCACCTGCATAAGTGCAATCTACATTCAAATGTATGGAAATTACCAATTTACCACTGTTTGAAACAAATTCATAAATTGCTGCACACTTTTACCTGAGAATGGAGCGTGAGCAAGGGAATAGTCCTTTGCATTGCAATGCTCAAAGCCAAGGACAGGTAGTGCATCTGTTGCAAGCTCATCATTATGTCATGTGACTACGTGCACTTCCAGTATCTGAGCATTCCCTGCTTAACAAATTTTCACTTCTTAACACCCACCACAGCTCTGTCAACATTCTAAATTAAGGGTAACCTTCTGGCTTCTGCCTATCTATAGAATAGGAGCAGTAGGCCAGTACTATAGAACAAATTGAATAAAGACCATCAGACCAGAGGTAGAATAAATTGAATAAAGACCATTAGACCAGAGATCAAAACACAAGGTCATTAGAAGAGATGCTTGGACAACAAAATACTCCATGACTCAAGCTGATCAAGAATGCACAATGCATCATGGATTCATGGCAGAAAACAAGAAAACTTTTAGGAGGAACACTATGTGCATAAAAGGGATGTAGTACCTTCAAAAAGTAAATGACAATTATCACAGAGATAAATTAGCCAAGATCACAAAATTAAATATCTCAAAATAATTTATTAATGAAAAGCATAGAAAATTACTACATGGAGAAGAAAGGGAATAAAAAAAATCATAAACAATAGACATTCATAGAGAGGGAAAGCTTGAGGAAACTAGATATGTTTCATGAATCAGGAAATGAATTCCATTCTCTGAACACAAGAAGAGAACCTCAAAGTTAAGACCCTTAAAAAGTCCTGAAAACTCAACTAAGGTACCCCTTATGCCCTCATTCTTCATGTGTTTTAAGATGAATAAAGCATTAGAAATTGAGAATCTGGTAATAGTTTTTTTTTTTAAATGCAAAATCTATAGTTCAGTTCTCCCCAATATTTCATCAATTCCTAATTAGATCCCTCACCCTCAAGTGTTATTGCCTCGTAAAGTTCACCAAGAAGTTATAGCATGATCCCGAGCTGGAACTTTGAGTATGAGTACATCTCATTTATTCAAAACAGAGAAGAAACCAAGCCTTATCACCCAAAATTAAGTGTACAGCCAATTGAAGGAGCTGCAGTTAATTATTTATTACTTAACTTGTTGCGCTTCTCCTTCATACCAGCCTGCAACAGTTTGGTACCCTGGTATAACCTGAATGGGGGTAAATACCATTTTTCTTTTCTGTCTTCTTCTCTTGATCCATTATACTATTCCGGCCCCCAACCACAAAAGGGAGGGAAGTGTACATTTATTTTTTCTTCCCATCTCTTCCGTTAAAATAGCTTACAGTGAAACTAAAACAATTTTAAAAAGAGTGTGTACTGTAAACTGTTGTAAATCAACAAAAAAGGGTAAATCAAAACATAGTGAATCAATAAGGCACAACTCATGGCTTGAATGTGGGAACCATTCAGAGAACAACTTTCAGTTTTCTTGGAAAAGCTCACTAAAAAATCTATACTTACTTGACACATCCCAAAAAAAGATTCGATGATATATGATGCATCAATTAAGCCTTTCAACTGCAATTTCCAGTGTTTATGGCATAGTGTTGAAGACAATGAAATGGGAAAGAGACAACTTAAGTGGCATTTGACTTATTTTTCTATTTTTTTGTTTTCTATTTTCTGTTTTGAACTTATTTTCTATTTTACGCTTTTGAAAATAACAAAAACAGATCAAAATGTATTTAGTCACTTGTATTTTCAAATTTTATTTTAGAAAATAAAAAATAGATTTATACATGAAATGAAAAATGGTAAAAAGTTATTTTGAGCATTTTTAAACCAAAATAAGGAAAATTTCAAAACAATGAAAATAGAGCATTTTTTGTTTTCTTTGTTTTGAGATTTTTAAAGCATAAAACAAAAACAAAAAACAGAAAATAGAAAAGAAACCAAATGCCACCTTAGCCAACACAAAGTAGTGTAGTGAAGCATACTTTTCCAAAGAAACTTCCAAAACTATGAATTAAATTCTATCAAAACTAGGATAGGAAGGATATAGAAATCTAAATGAGGCCATTGAAAGTAAACATTAGAAAATAAGGCTTATAAAAGACTAAATAGATCGGGTACTTCAAGTGTCTCCCAGGACTTAGGGAAGTGGTCCCGTTAGAAAGGCACAGAAAATCCTTAATGCATTTTCCATATGGATGGCAGCAATAGCTGGAATGATTGACCGTGGAAACTATAACTTTCAGATTTCAGAGGATTTCTGATTGATGCATGTTATGAAAGGCCAGCACCAAGTCCATCATCATTGTTCCTTCACTGATTGCTCTCCACGACCAACGGGCAACCTTGAGAAATGGTTTTGGGTTATCTCCTGCTTCAGGCCCTCAGGGAACTGGCTGGTGCTTGGAAAAGCATGTATAGGGCATCATAGGGCGTAGAAGCCTCTCCAATCCTGTGATCTATATGAAAAGAAAGTAACAGGATAATTATCCTTTCTTTGTTCTTCCTCTGGGAACGAAGTTGGATATAATCAATAAGTGCGATTATTTCTTCACTCTATCGGTATCAAATTAATAGGAATCTGCATTTATTTTCTGGATTTTAGGATTTGAATCTGATATTTTTTTTTTCTCTCTGATGTACAAGAAGTAAGCTCACAAATTTCTTACGCATCACAACCAAAAAGGATCTCACCAGTGAATATAAGTTTGAATTGTTTCACAGATGGATTTGCAAGATTACACAAACAAATGAAAACCACAGCCTAAATTCCAAAAACAAAGGCAGGGATTTTAATGTTTGAAACTAGTAACCTGATCTTGCAGTGAAGCACAACTGCGAAAAGCTAACAAGTCTACAATGACTGCTCCTATTGGAGGCCCCTACAAACAGCATGAAATTTCTGTCTTCAATATTTTTTCTCCACTCATGATAGGCAAAGGTAAAAAGAGAAAGATTTCTAATTTCTCTTCAGTAGAAACTGATAAAAATGCAAATGTGCTCAAAGCGGTAAATGAAATGAGTAAAAGTCGTTCCTTGAAGAGAAAAAAAAAAAAAAAGTAAAAGTAAAAGATAAAAATGAATAATCTGCTTCACCACATTTAATGACTGTTCCAAACTTCAGTGCATGGAAGGTTAAATTACAAATCTGTTTAATTAGAAACCACAGATGAGGAACAAAAATACCTGATGTGATGGAAAATTGCTGTTAAATTCCTTCACTCCATCTTCTTCCCCTGGAATGTATGCTAGAACAACCAAAGAATCACCAAATGGAGCAATTCCAGAAATGAAATAGCTGGTTTGGAAGGATGCCACAATATCCACCTCGTTCATGCTAGTTAAGTAAACACGCCTACGTGTCCTATTTGTGCCATTATTCTGATTTGCTCTGATGGATAGAATTTTTACAGATGTTCCCCATCCAATTACCAAGAGAGTATCATCCTGAATATGGAGAAGCAATCTTTGATTAAAACAATAGTGCTAATCATTTTAGAGGCAGCAATATAAAACAAGAAAAGTGAAAATAAAATATATAACTCTGGTGTTGCAGTTTGTTATAGTATATTACTGCAATTACAGTGGAACCCACTTCACATGTCCACGTTTGTGTCCCGATAGGGTGCCTATCTTGACATTCTACTAACCTGCCAAACTAAGTGAGGAAGCAAAAGCTCAGGGCATCGGCATCCTTGTGGTCTCTACATAAAAGTTATACGGTGATCATTATCAGTGTCATAAACTTTCACACCTGCATTATTAGCCCAAGCAACAAGACTTGCAATCCACTTCACTGCATGAACTGGGCCTTCACCAAAGTGCAGGACCTGGAGAACAATTAAGCACATTTAGGAACCAAAAGTCTAAGTAAGAATTTTAATTCATTCTACAGACTTCAGTTACATGCCAGACAACTAGAATAAACCTGCTCACGGTAACCTATCCAGTTCTTTATATTAAAATGTAAATGACCCGCTAAACCACCGGCAAAAAATCTTCTCGATGATTTTCTTGCATAATCTGGATCCAAAGCAATCACCTTCTTTGGACGATGGTACCCAAATTTCATTCTCTCATCAGTAAAAAGGCGGTTTATTAAAACAGATCCATCATCCGAACAGCTTCCAACGTATTCCCCATCTATGTCAAAGAAAAGATCATTGACAGTAGCAGTCTGAGCAGGGAATTCCTTTACCTGAAGAGCAGAAAGATACTTATTTTGAACACCAAGCAAGAAAACATCATTAACTTGGAAACGCAACAATCTATTAGCTTACTAAAACTAGGGTTAATAAGACACCATCCACTTTTTGAGCTAAGAAAGTAATAAAACATCTGAAGATAGACTCATGACCCTAAGTGAAGTTTCTACACTGTACCACCCACCACTCTCAAATTTATGATACTTAACCAAAAAGCTCCAAAAAAAATTTCCTTTGCAAGACAAATTCTTGCAGATTTTTTTTTTTTTCTATGCACATTTGACAACAATTTGGTGATAGAGTTTTTGACTTAAGAATATCATGTTGTGATATAAGTTTGTCTTAAGAAATAAATAAATAAACTTTTATAGATAAACATAACGCCAATCTGCAGTTGAAGGGAAAAAAAACACCATTGTCACAGCAGGTTAATTTACGGATATCATGATCTTGCACAGGTTCTAAAGGACTTAATTTTTATCTTTATGACTACAATGTTGTATTCTTGTCAATTATGTTTAGTGTGAGTTTCACCACATCACCAGGATGCAAGTTGATAAGTTGTGAATCAGAGAAATGGTTTTGGGATTAAAAATTACTATTTTTTTTTTCCTTTGGAAAATTTGGTTGCGAATGAGAAGTATCCCTTATCAATTTTTAGGTGAGGGAAAAAAACACCATTGGAAAGTTTGTTTGCTTGAGTAGTGTTTCCCGCTACTCCCATAGAAAAAGGTGGAGGACTGAAGTTCCAGTTAGGAAATAGATGTTTGTTATTTATAAATACAAACACATGTGCACACACACAACGTTACTCGATGTTATATTTATCCTTTTTTTCAAATAAATGTATCAAGCTTCTCGTTAAACACACACAGTCTCTTGAGCTCAATCTGAGAGACTGCTTTGCTGTTATGGAGCATCTTTCATGATAAATGGATGTCAAGTAGCAACTATACATTTTAAAGACTACATGAAAGTGCAGCTCAACAAGCTCATGTTGGAGCCGCAAAGCAGCAGCAAAATTGAAGTGGCACAACATGTATGATAGGTGATTTAGGCATGTGCTTAAATTCAATATGAACCAAAAAAAAAAAAAAAAAGTCCTAGATCTCACCTTTGCTAAATGACATTAGGGTCAGCCCTTGCCATAGGCCCACTTTCTTTAGCAAGGCCCTTTTTTTTTTTTAAGTGTAATAGAATCTATTATAATTTATAATTTACCAGAATTTTTTAGAATTAAATATTTATTTGATTTTACACTTTTAAAACTTCCAAAATGTCATCCCATAAATTTAGCATTAAATCTGTCCAGTTCACTCCTCAAGCATTTGTTAAAGTTCTCTAATTTTGTAGAATATGACGATCCACATTCCAGGTATTTGCATCATTAGAGAAGTTTTGTAAATTAAATCTCTGGAATTTTCAATTCTGTTAATATTTCCTTTAATTCTGTGAGTTTTTCCAGTAAAATAGTTGTTTGAAATTTTCTTTTCGTTTACTATTTTGTATCACAATATCAATTAAGTATTGCGGTTTTCATCTATAAGTCAAGCGATTGTTTTTGTAATGTTCTAGTATATTTTATTTTTATATTTCATGTAATTATGAAATTATTATTGCTAACTTGATTTTTTTTTTGGGTTATTTCGGGCTAAAGTTTATTTTAAAAGGCTTGGGGACCTGTGGTGAATCGGCAACGTCATATCTCGAAATTAGGTTCTATTGTTATATGATTTTAAATTATTTTTTGTCAAATACAATTCTAGTGATTACAATTTTTATTTGAGATATGTTTACTAAAAAATATGCATCTTAGTATCAAAAACAGTTAAAAAAAAAAAAGAAAAGAAAAATACCACAAATATTGCAATCTCAAAGAGCAACTATTCACAAATTTGAATTGTTAGTTAGTAAAATACAACATGGGACCAATCCAAAAGAAAAATACAACAGGGGTTAGCTATGTTATCAATTGAAAAAGATATGTTAATAAAATTCAAATATAAAATTTAATAATTTTGCATCACAAAAAGCAGGAAGAATGATTTTTAAATAATTTTTTATATTTTTTTTAACTTATTACTTTCATTTATCATATAAGAAAAAACGTCCACTTTAATATTTCGCCTTAGGCCCCAAAAAAGATCGGGCCTACCCCGAACGACAATAATAAATTTGAAAAACTTTTCCATGAGGACAAAACTAAAGAAAAAGGTCCAAGTTACAATGCATGCGGAGTGATCAGACTGAACATTGCGGGCCCAAGTGCAAAATGAGTATGATTCCTGAAATAATCAACTAATTACAATGAATATGTCCGTGGAATGAAATTAACGACGACAGTTATAAATATCAAAAGCTACAAAGTTCCAGCACAAAATGACATGAAAATCTTACCAGAATCTCATATCTTCAAAGCTACAAAATAAACATACTGCTATTTCCCAGTAATATAAAACTACACATATAACTTAGAGACAAGAGGGGCTAGCTCAAGTGGGATAGACACACCCACCTAGACGAAAAGTCCCAACCCCTTCCCTAATAAATACTATTTAGGTATCAAACAAGAATTAATCGCTCAAGTTAAGAAGGTGATGAACAAATGTAGATTATTATAAATTCACTGTAATACATTACAATTGAGGTACAGATGCTAAAGCTGGCAGTCAAGAAACAACATTTTCATCAACAAAAAGCCTGGCAACAAATTTTAATAATAGTCCCACGCACAACACCATAGAGAAATTAAAAAGAATACGAATCCCCCAAACACCCCCCTCCGAAAAAAAACTATAACAAAAAAAAAAGGGGGGGGGGGGGGAAGTTAGATCTGCTGAGTGATTTCATTGTTTCAATCACTATAACTGCCATCCAACCGTACTTTCAATATAATTCAGCTCAATTTCCACTTTCAATCAAACGATTTAATGAAATTTCAACGAATGTGCAAATCAATAGACCAAACAGGAGATTTACAAAACTCACTTGATAGCCGAGGAAATCAAGAATATGGACGGATCCGCCGTGCGTGCCGAGTGCGATCATCCGCTCCGCAACGGCGATGCAGGAGGCTCCGTCACTCGCCAGAAGCGACGGCACACTGCCCCCCATTCTCTGGTACTTCAGCCTCGGCTCCTCATCCTCTTCCACCTCCTCCACTTTTTCTTCTTCGTCCTCCGAATCTTCCTTTTCTTCTCGCTCATCGTCGCCGTCAACTCCGTTCCCTGATGGCTTCGGAGACATTGTTAATCCCTCCTCTAGCAAAATGAATGGAATTTGACTGTGAGAGAGAGAGAGAGAGAGAGAGAGGAGTTTTTGACCTCCATAGGCAAATTTTACTCAATTTGTACAGTTATAGGTTAGTTTTAAACTTTTTTACGCAAGTAAGATGAAATTCGTTTGTGGGGTAAACGATTTTACTTAAATTAGAATTGTGTTTTCAGTAAACGAATTTAAGACAGATCAAAGCAAAACTCGTTTCCCAAGTAAACAAAATTTCTCAAACTCGTTGCTGCTGTAAACGAATTTAACAACATTTATTACATGTAGCATTTAAAACTTTTGGGGATGGTTTTTTATTTGTGAAAAAAAAAAAAAAAAGTGGTGATTAATATAAATATAGATATAAAATCTACAACTTCAGCGGTTTGGATAGCAATTTTTTTTAGAATTATTTTGATTTTGTTAAAAAAATGATCTCCTTGATTAGCATTCTAGCATTTATTTTCTTAGAAATTATTTTTTAGTAAAAAAATAAAAATAAAATAGGTAATTAATACAAATATATATAGACTCTGCAACTTCTATTTCTATCTATGAGAAATCATTTAACAATCTTTATTTTTTTTACAAAATAAAAACAATTTAAAAATAGTCTTTTTTTTTTTTTGCAAAATAAAAACAATTAAAAAAATAGTATCAAATCAACAAAAGATGTACAGTTTATCTTTACTTCAAAAAAAATAATAAAAAGGTTTGAGAGTTTTTTTTATCGTACATAAATACTATATTAAATTAAATGCTATCAACACAAATTAATTTGGAAATAAATAAATGGCATTAACGCTAAAAAATAATTCTAAAAAATACTATCAAAGCAACACAAGTTCTAAAGTCTATATATTTTTGCATTAGTTACCTTTTTTTTTATCAAATAATACAAATATATATGTACTCTACAACTTCAGTTGCTTTGACAGTATTTTTTTAATTGCTGTTATTTTGTTAAAAGGGATTAAGATTGTTGAACGACCTCCTTGATTGGCGTTAATAACGTTTATATTTTTAGAATTGGTTTTTTATTTGATAAAAAGAATAACTAAAACAAATATATATATAAACTTTATAACTTCTGTAGCTTGCTTTGGTAGCATTCTTTAGGATTATTTTTATTTTGTTAAACGAAATAGAAATTCTTGATTAGCATTAACGTTATTTATTTATTTTTTTAAATTAATTTGCATTGATAGTATTTAATTTAATATAATATTTATGTATGATAGATAAGGACTTTAAAACTTTTTTTTATTATCTTTTATTAAGTAAAAATAGACTCTACATCTTCTGTGGATTTGATATTATCTTTTTAATTATTTTTATCTAGTAAAAAAAAAAAAAGACTATTTTTTAAATTATTTTTATTTTGTAAAAAAATAGACTGTTAAATGATTTCCAATAAATAAAAACATAAGTGGTAGAGTCTATATATATTTATATTAATTATCTTATTTATTTTTATTTTTTATTAAAAAATAATTTTCAAAAAAATAATTATTAGAACGCTAATCAAAGATAGCTTTAGGCGACAACAAATAAAAAATTAACTAACAGTGTTTATAGTGAAAAATGAGCGGATAAGATTTCTTTATACTTTAATGACGTGTAATATTTAGCATTTTATATTTATTATGCATTAATTAAATTTTTTAAACTTTAATTTTTATTTTAAAAATAATTTTAATTAAATTAAATTAAAATCTTTAGATTAAATAAATATAAAAAAATCTCACCTTTTTATTTTTTTTACTGTAATTGATTTTTTTACTGCATATGGAACTCAATCAACCAGATAATTTTTTTAACAAAATAAAAATAATTCTAAAAAAAATGTTATCAAAGCAGCTAAAGTTGTAGGGTTTATATCCATATTTGTTTAATCACCTCTTTTATTTTTATTTTTTTTAGAAAATAAAAAACCATTCCCAAAAGTCATCGATGCTGCATGGGATAAATGATGTTAAATTCGTTTACGGCGTTAACGAATTTGAGAAATTTCGTTTACCCGGTAAACGAGTTTTGTTTAATTTTTCTTAAATTCATTTACTGAAAACACAAATTTTACTTTAACTAAAATCGTTTACCCCACAAACGAATTTCACCCTATTTGCGTAAAAAAGTTTAAAACTAACCTATTACTGTATAAATTGCATAAAATTTGCCTATGGAAGTCAAAAACTCCCAATTTGATTACTTTAGTTCTGGTATGTATTAAAATTCGTTTGGTCCTTAATTAAAAAATTAGTAACTCAATATTTTTAATTTGATTATTAGATTATTAGTAAATAAATCAAACTTGATTAGAAAATAACTAACTTAAAAAATATAACATGTAATGTATAATTTTTGTTGATTCTTAAAATTTAACTAAAATCGAACTAATGTTAACTTCGAATCCAAGTAAATCGAATCCATCCAACCCAAGTTGTTGCTAGTTAAATAGACAAGACACACGCATAAAGGTCTTGTCAAATGTGAGAGTTATTTTTTTTTTTTAATTTTATAATTAAAGATTTGTTCTATTTGCTACAATGTTTTGTGGAGTGATTTTTTGCCTTTAAAATTTATGTTAGGTAAACAATTATAACATGAGTGTACGAGTAAAAAAAGGTTCTGTGGGAAAATATTATAATTAAAAAAATTCTGACCCGAATTTTTCAATAAAATTACTCAAATCCTTCATAAAAATTTGAATAAAACTCAACAACAAACTCGAATTCTTTCTACTAATTAATTAATTAAGAAAAAAAATGCTTATCATCTTAAAATATGTTTGTTATGGGAGTAACCAGAGTAAATGTTACTAAGATAATTATTCTGGATTGACCATTACTCCCATAAGAGGGTAAATGGATTATCCTGGGGAGAGATGTGTAACAAAGAGTAATAAAATTTTTTTATTTATTTTTATTATCTTATAAAATATATTTTATAATTTTTTTATAATTAATTCTTACTCTTTAAAACTTTTAATATTTCAAACATAATATAATAAAATTATTATCGGGTAATATTTACTCTTTTATTTCAAACATAAGTACACTATAAAATTGTTATTCTAGTAATCATT
>JAVXUM010000036.1:11633369-11645082 GCA_035590655.1 Pouteria glomerata
TCTCTCTCTCTCTCTCTCTCTCTCTCTCTCTCTCTCTCTCTCTCTCTCTCTCTCTCTCTCTCGATTTAGCAACATTTCAAAAAAGTTAAAAAATTCTTAAAATTTTTTTTATCATTTTTACCAAACAACTAAAAAAGTTGTAAAAATTTCTCAACATGTTTCATCTCCATTATTTAATAATTTTTGTACATAAGAATATATATTAATATTAATATATAATTTAATTTGAGCAAATAAAATTTAAAAAAAAAGGTAAAAATTAAAATAAAAAGTGAATACTACTTGAGCAATTACTTCACAGCTTTGCTTTTGCATATCCCCGTGCATCGGGGAAACTGGTATCACAATAATACAACACTCATTCAAATACCTGTACCTTCACGACAAACCCGACAATAAACCGTTATTTGAATAATTTAGGATCACAAATATGCAGAAATTCAGAATACCCGTTAGGTATCATTTGGTGGATCAAAAATTGGCAATACACTAAGTTAAGTTTTGTCACAATATCAATAACTTGCTTAATTCAAAAATTATCAAAATTTTTATCAAATACGCAAAAAATTATTAAAAATTATCAAAAGTTGTCAAACATTTTACTAAATAAACAAAAATTGCTAAAATATACTAAAAGCCGCGAAAAATTAATATTTGTTTTACCAAACATATAAAAAAATTCATCTACTAATTTTTGACCCCAAAAAAAGTCAAAAATTCCTAAAAAATGGACTTTTAAAGAGGCGCTAACTGTATTCGCACAAAATGTGCATATTCAGAAATTCAGCACTTCATTGCCAGAACATCGGGCAGGAGGAGATATCCAAGAAAGTGTTAATATTAGACAGAAACTTCTCAAATTCTTTACACTGATGAAAGTGTAATTTGGTGTCAAACAAGTTTTCGAATAAATAAAAATATATATAAATCGAAACATTTAATAAGTGTAATCAAGCAATGACAGCAAGCAGACTTTAGTATCATCTCAAAACTGATACAAGCTGCAGGCTATCTTGTGCACATGGTTAAAACAGCTCACTAAAATGGCAGCCATCACCAGAGCAGAAAGAGGCCTTTGCTGGAAAATGTCACCTTCAGCAACTGAGCCTAAATCAAATGCTAGTTCTTTCAACAAATATCATTTCCGCAAGTGCAATCTGATCGGGTAACTGAATTTCGTATTAGAGGCAAGCAATGTCAGGAAGTTTCATCAGTCCGCCGGCGAACAAAATTATCAACTCCATCCTTTATTATTCAAATTTGAACAAATCTGCTATGCCATCTGGAATTCCAATCAACCAATCATTCGTGTGTGTGTGTGCATGCATACATATATATATATATATATATGAAAAAATAAGTCATGGAAAATGCATTGAAAAAATTGTGTTATACCTGGGGGGGGGGTCCAGGAGAAACTAGCAAAGGACTCCAGATATTATCTTGTTAATCTTTCTTTTATTAGCTATATATCGTTGTTCACCTATAATTATTATTGAATGAAGTAGGCCCGGATCATCTCGACCACGGGTGCTCGGCACATTGGACATTTTCCTCTTCCTTGGACCAGTTTGTCGGCACAATTTGAACATGTACACATGTGCCCGCATCTGTGACAAAAGAGCAGATGGAAAGAGAGGAGTTATAGAAGATCAAACCAGAGTTATCTCCATTTTTGATCTATATAATGATGCTGCATGGATTTGTCAATTTTACCTGTACAGTAAAGAATCTATGTTGCTATTGCAACATATACAGCATAGACCTTTTCTCACATGGTCCCATTTGGATTCATCCATTGGCAGAGTCTTATCAACCTCCTCTGCAACAGATTAAAGATGGGTTCGATTGTCAATACTCGGGTTGAGAGGAACAAGAAAAGCAAAGAGGCACGGAGGAGTCGCAAGACTGAATTTAATAAAATTTAAGGGGAAATTGGAAAAAGCAAGAAAGGCATTAAGACGAAAGATGAGCTTAATGCAAACAATCAACAGCACAAAAAAATTCTACAAAAACTTAAGACAAACAAAGAAAACTAATGGAATCCAAGAAGATTAGAAAACAGGAAAGAGGGAAAAGTAGTTAGGAGAAAGGAAAATGGCAACTGCATTGAAATTGTAGAAGGAAACCTGTTGAATTTGCTGACATGTTCAGAGCTGCAGAAACCTCTTGTCGTACTGAGCGCTGCAATTCAAGTTGCATATCCATGCAAGCTTCTAGCAACCTCTGCATGTTGTTCATTCGCTGCCGAAGCCTATCCATGTCAATCCTCAAATCATTAATGATCTCCCACTCCTGCTCCCAATCAACAATAATAAGTTCAATATGTAAACAATAGAAATGAATAATCTGAAAAGAGAGGTTTAAACAAGAAATGAATATTCTGAAAAGAGAGGTTTCAACATTTCCTTAAGCCCCAAACATGAACGTTAGTTAGAGAACCCTACCACGACCGCAATAAAACAGCATAAAGAGCCAGGGAGGAAATATCATATATATATACATAGAGAAATATATAAGAAGAATGATCTTTCCAATGATAAAATTTCACCATTTATATGCGGATCTAGGATTTAACAAGGGAAAAGTGAAGGAAATTACTTGTACTTAAATAAGGGTAATTAAAAAGAAATTACTTGTTCTTAATTGATTTTTTCTCATTTTATTAGCCCGATCAAACAAAAGCAGAGTACATAGCTTTTATCATCACTTTCACTTTATTTTCCTTGTTAAATCTGATCCGAACATATCATGAAGGTTGATTCAAATGACTTAGAAAATAAGATAAATCTCCGTAATATTTTAGGCAACAAAAACAACAATATTTGGTTTGGGGTAAACGCACAATTCCCAAGTGTCGATGCAAGTGATTTGGTGGCCAATTACTGTGATGCAATCCCTGGTCCCAAAAAGGCTGAGAAGGGGTGACTGCGGGTGAAGGGAGCACAAGTCCAGTCCTCTCCACTGCATCTGACTGACCCAGGTTCTGATCTCCACTCTGCTGCACGTCTTGCTCCACCAATGCAGGAGAGCGTGGAGAGGATAATGTGCTGTCTAGTTCCCAGTCCACTGAAGCATGAGCTTGCCTTTCAACATATGACTGAATCAGCTGGTTAAGGCTCTCACGGAAATCGCTTTGAAGAAGATTAGAGACACTTCTCCTACAATAAACAAGACCTCTAATAAATTTTCATCATATCAAGTGATCAAAATTCCAAAGGTCTTCAGAAACAAGATTACAAACCTGCTTAGAAGTTCTCTAATTTCCATGCTGTACACATTATCATCATCTGGGAAATAAAATGTATTGGACCTTCCAATTGGAGCAGCTTCTTGAATAGAAGGCCCTTCTAACAAATTATTCATAGCCACCGGCAGATCATTGCCATGCAATCCTCCATGCAATTCTTGCAGGTGTTGGTCCTCATCTCCTTCACTTTCTGATGTTTCCTGGTACCAGTTATTGAAGGGACCTTCCCCCCAGTTTCCATCTGTGACTTCTGTAGTACCATCTGTCCATCCACTAAATTCAATATTTTCAAGATGTTGCCAATCACTGTCCTCATTATCAGTAATTGAATTCTGCCTCTCGTCTACTACCGCAGAACTATGTGACATGCGTATGCTTTCATATGTGTTGCTTTCATAACCATCTGCATGAATTGGTAAGACATGGACATCATGTTCCTCGCCGCTAGCCTCATAATGTTGCTGGCGAGCTTGTTCTTCACCTTCATTTCCTGAAGTTCCTTGTGACAATTCATTTGCAATATTTTCCTCCAAGTTTCCACTCGCGTTTTCCATCACACCATTTCTCGTTCCAGTGGACTCAGAATTTGATGACGGTAGTTGCTCCCTTTCCTCATTTTCAGCATGACAGACCTGCAGTTCATCAGCACTAGATTCTTGGCAATTTATATCTTCAATGATGTCTCCTTCCAAGGGAATAGTGTGTAACTCGTCAATGTCACTTTCACCATTACTAGGCTCAGACTGTTCTTGAGTAGCATCTAGGTCCTCCAGTGAACTGTTAGTTTGAATTTGTTCATTTCTCTTGTCAGATGACAGATCAGACTGGGCATTGCTAGCTGGTCCAGAGATAAAATTATCATTGTCAGATGATGTATCAAACTGGAAATTGCTAGCTGCTCCTGGGATGGCATTGTCCAATCTGGAGAGGAATCCTTCCCTGTTTGAACAGACGGTTCCAATCAAGCAGATATATAAATAAACATATAGTTATCTCTACGGTTAGAGGAAAACATGCAAAAATACAGATAAATCACCTTCAGTACCGCATCAAAATTAGAACAAATTTACTAATTCAAGAACTCATTAGGACATATCCAATACTAGAAAACACAAAAAATGACAATAAACTAATAGGTAGCACTGAGGAGAATGAGTAAAAGATACTTCAATTAATGCTACAGGAAAGGTTGAAAAACAGGCCATGAAGAATGTAAGCAAGAGAAAAATCTAAAATGAATAACCTAATACAGAACTGCTAAATTGATTGGCTAATGCATAAAATGAAATGCTTCCTCCCCAGCCGCTTCTATTCCCAGTTCTCACGAAATCAAGCCAACCAAAAAATCATACATCACATGGAAATCAGAATATCATTTCCTCGTGATGTCATCTTGTCTATTGCATACTACTGGGTAACACCAACGTGAGGGTCAAGCTGAATTAACTATAACCAATTGAAACATAAAGTCAAACCAACTTAGCCTCAGTCCCAAACTAATTAGGGTTGGATCCGTGAATCCTTTTCACCATCATGTTTTCCGTGAGACTATTTGATATTGAAACACAAGGCTGAGAAGTATAAATTTATAGGAAAATCATTAGGCAATTTTTACAAAATAAAGGGTAACGCAGTGTGCAAAACTCCTACACTGTGGGGTCTGAGGAGGAACAAATTGTATAACCTTCTCTCTGCAAACAGAAAGGCAAATTTCAGGGTTCGAACCCTTGGTCGCAATAGACCAATGTTACCGCTGCTCTAAGGCTACCCCTTTTATATGGAGCAAATCATATTCTGTCTTCTTTTATCAGCAATCAAAAGATTTAAATATTCCCAACCACAGCACTACCGTTAAACTTTAAACCCCAAAGGCTAGAACACTTCGTGAGGTAGTCTAGCAATCGTGAGTTGTGTGCCTCTCTGTGCCATTTCCATAAAACATAGTTGCATAGTAAGATAAGGCTAGAACACTTCGATGCTAGTCTATCAATCGTGAGTTGTGTGCCTCTCTGTGCCATTTCCATTAAACATAGTTGTATAGTAAGATAGACAAATGCAAAGTACAGGTCCCTGTAGAACAAATATGTGTCAACAAGAGCTATATTTCCGAAGTCTTATCACAGGATTTACTCTTCCAAATGAACCAGTCTAACAAGCGTATCTAAGGGCAGAAACACGAGCAATAAGGAAAATAGTAAAAGCAAGATGACTATGAAAAACTCAAAGAAGTGATATTACCGTAGGTATAGAAGTGAAATAAAATACCTTAAACCAGAAACAGTGTGCCTTTGCCTCAATAGACCCAATTCACTTGATGCCACAGAACGAGGTCTTTCGTCTCGGACCAATCTTCCACTTTGCAAGAATCTACCTCTCAATAACGACTGGAAACATTTGCAACATTAAAAACAACCAAAAAGTTATTCGGTTTTCATAGGAAAAAAAACCCCAAACTAAACAATACATGGCTAAATACAATGCATGCATATCGGTAACAAAGCGTAAAAACTGGATAAATATTTCTACGTATATATATCAATAACGATGTATAAACAGCCATAGCGTGAAGTTGTGTCGGTTACGCTTTTCAAATTAATATTGTCGTGACTTAGATTGTTGAACTCAATCTAACTCTAATTGTTATATTTTAGAAATTCTTTATTTATTAACGAAGATTACAAAAAACTAGAAACCATTAATTGTGTTATTAACAATTTTGAGCTTTTCTACTTATCAAACATATATATATATATATATATAGTTTTTAGGTTTTCCAATATTGCGAATTATTGGACGATTAACCACTTGGACAAGAAGGATAGCATCTGTGTCAGCTTCAGGTTAATAAATCCAATTTAAATATAAACCATACTTACTAAAAAAAAATAATTTAAACAATATACACTCACCAAAAAAAAAAAATTAATTTAAACCATATGCGCTGTTCTACACAGAGGATCCAGCTCTATAATTAATTTCTAAGTAGCACTTAAAAAGTAATAAATATAAATCTAGCAAGGCAGTTTTTCCCTTCAACTGAAATACAAAAAGAAAGAGGATTAGATGAATCTGGTTCTGTTTCCTTCAACAACAACAACAATAATTAATAATAATAATAATAATAAACCCATTCAACACTGCATGTGTGACCAAAGAACCTATAAATTGGTCATTTGTACAGCTCTGACAATATCGTTCTATGCCCAATGCTTATTAAGCATTCTGGTATAAATCAACATCAACGTTTCTAAAAGTCACCAGAAAAAGAAGAACGTGAAAGTAAATTATTTAGATTAACGAATGTGTCTGTCTAAAAATACATCTTACAGTAATAATTTATAATTTTTAATTAGATCAAGGGACATGTATCCATGCGCAAAGATATGTCAACAGATTGTAATTTTTTTTTTTTGGTAAGTAAGTATAATTTGAATTGATGGGAGAAAAATTACATTATCTTAGGGGCATATCCCCGTGTATCATATGTTAATTGCAAAAGGGATTCTCCCAATCTTTATACTAGTCTATATTTACATTTAACTTGCTAGTGATAGGGATGTGGAAGCATTTTAATTCTTACATCATACATGACACAAATTGTAATCTATGTAGAAACAGAGGAAAATGATTAAATGGTTGGAATGACAGTTCCCTTTGTACTCCAAGGAAGTGACAATTAGCTCAAAGATTCAGAAATCAGATATACGATCCTAGCTAATGTATCTAATTTGCAATTACATTTTACCAAAACCAGCCCAAAATAACTACGGGACAAACCCAAATGAATTCAAGTGATCATTTGAAAACTTTTCATCATGACCAATCTTGATGGGTCCCATATCCCAGACCTGACTAACAAGTAGTTCAAAGAAGATTCATACTACTAAGAAACGATTTCAAATAAAAATAGATAGAAAGACCATCCGGATTGCAAAACAATCTCTGGTGCCAGATCTATAGGTTTTTTAAGTTTTAATGGCTGTTTGAAACATTGCTGCATAAATAACAACGCTTCATAGATTAAAAACCAAAGAAGTCGAGGTGAATGAGGGCAGAAGTGAAGAAAACAAAAAGTTTGCAAAACAGTTTACCTGAATGCGATTACGGTGAGCAAAATTAGATACAGGCTGATGCTCTAACAAATTCTGGATTTCTCTTTTCCTTTCCCTCTCAGCCTTCGCCAATAACTCAACTAAAGCCTGTCTGCCACATAATCTGCGGTTGTTCCTCTGAGCACCAATCTCATGCTCGTTGACCACAAATCCATCACGCACTCGTTCAATTTGAGCACCAATTTGTGCAGCGTGTTCTTGTCTACTGCCACCATAAGCGCCTCTCTGCTGGCTAGTCATTCGTACCCACTCCCTTATAATTCTCACTCTTTCACATTCATTGTCACCAAGCCATTGTGCCCTTGAATAGCTGCTGTTCACATGGGAAACATCAGACGAATGGCCCCTTACTCCACTTTTCATCCATTCTTGAAAGATCTGCCTCACTCTCTCTCTTTCAACCTCCCCAAAATCAGTGAACTGCTCAGAGCTAGAACTGTTCCCGTCCTCAAGCTCATTCTGCAACCTGATTTCGCCTGGGGACCACGTTTGGTACTCATTTGCAATCTCATTGCCATCCACTAAACTATCCCCATTATCACTATCTTGTCTCACAGACAAAGGGGCATTCTCAAGATCAGCATTTGAGGGATCAATCCTCTGTTCCTGCAGTCTATCACCAGCTCTCAGTTGGGAATGACCCACCACATGCTCACCCTCAAGCTCCCGCCACATTTGCAGAAGAGAGGATGCCCGGGTGCTCAGCCTATCGTGATCAGTCCACTGCCTTGAGAGCTGAGGTTGAGACTCACTATGAAAAGAAGAATCAAGCACAGAAACATTTTGCAAGCCAGCAACAGCCATTAGTTGATCTCCCTAACAAATCCAATGCGCAATTATGGTGATCATATCCTGGATCTGTTTATGCATAGCATCAGCATAAGACAAGAAAAGTGAGGAAAATCCATGAAAGCATCATTCTGAATCACTTTCCAACATCAGATCATTCACATCCTTGCAAAACTTTTATCAGAACGAACATTCCTTGCTTCCACTGCAAATCTCCAAAACACGTGACTATCCTTTTTTTTTTTTTAATTTCCAAAAATAAATAAATAAAATAAAAATTCAATTCAAATCAATGCTATCAATGACTAAAAAAGTAACTACAGAGATCCCCCTATTCACCAAAATACAGAGAAACCCAAGTATACAAAAATTCATAATCAATGAACAATCATAAATTTCACAACCTCAAGGATTCATATTTCTGTGTTTTCTACAAAAAGAACAGAGCATTTGAAATGGAAGTTTAACTCATGCTACTAAAAGTAACACGGTTACAACAGAACAGGTTGAAATCGAAGTTAATAAATCATTTGTAGAACCTCTTTTTCTATCTCCTTCTATATGTCA
Organism: Pouteria glomerata; assembly: GCA_035590655.1. Taxonomy (NCBI): domain Eukaryota; kingdom Viridiplantae; phylum Streptophyta; class Magnoliopsida; order Ericales; family Sapotaceae; genus Pouteria; species Pouteria glomerata. Next base: position 11,642,088 of record JAVXUM010000036.1, read on the forward strand.
CTGAATAATGAAAAGGAATATATACACCTGAAACAAAAGCAAAACAAGACAAGCACTTAATCTCGTGTAAAGCTTATTCAAACCCGTGAACAGAGCTCATGATTGGATCAGAAAGCTCATTCCCGCATTGTTCAAAGAAGAAAAAGAAAGGGAAAACAGAACGAAAGCAGAGAGAATACGATTCGTTTCAAAATTGAAGAATCAGAAGGGATAAAAAAAACGAACCTTTGAATCTCTGTTCTTCTTTTCCTTTTCCATTTGGAAGAATCGAAACCCTAAAAACTGTTCAATTCAACAGAAGAAAACAGACAAAAAATGAGAGAGAGAGAGAGAGAGAGAGAGTTCAGCTGTTAGGAAGGAGGCGATAAACGAAATAATAAATGAGGACACGTTAACGCACACTCATCACTCTCGCTCTTCTCTCCATAAATTTTGCCGTAATGCTAACGTCTACATTTCATCGGAATTGGATAGCGATCTCCAAGGGGCAGTTGTCCTTGCCATCCGGGCAAAATACCAATCTTTCCATAGTCTTTATCTTCAACGGTAAGTTCTGAAGCGGGACAACAGTCGCCCCGACGACGCCGTTTGGTTGGACTTTTGGAATTCAGTGAAGGTATTCATCTTGACCCGTGTGTGTTTTGTGACCCCGAGAAGCAGGGGGAGAAGATTCAAATTAAGGCTGCGTATGGGAAGCATACTCAGCTTCTCAATTTTTTTTTTTAAATGATTTAAATTTATCTTTTTATTTTTAATTTTTTAAAATTATAAAAAGTAAAAATATCAAATTTAAAAAAATAAAAATTTTAATTATAAAAAACTAATTTTTGCCTTTCAAACATAAAAAAAAATTAGTACTTAAATTTTTCCTTTCCAAACATTAAAAAAATAAATTTTAGTACTTAAAAATAGTTAGTTAAAAAAAAACTAATTTTTTTCCCAAACTAATCCTAAGGGTCCGATTGAAAGTGAAATTTTTAAAAATTTTTGATAATTTTTTGACAAAAATTAAGCCCCATTTGAAACTCAAAAAATAATAATTTTTAGCAATTTTTACTTCTTTCGGTGTTTGGTAATAACTCAGAAGTGGTTAATCATTTTTTAAAAAATTTTTAACCTTTTTTATTAAACAACCAAAAGTCACTAATAATAAGTTTCAAATTTTTACCAAATACATAAAAAATTAAACCTAGCACTTATAACTTTTTATATGTTTGGTAAAAATTTAAAATTTTAGGTGATTTTTAAAAATTTTTAGTGACTTTTAATTGTTTAATAAAAAAATTAGAGAAATTTTTAAAAATTTTTAACAACTTTCTAAATGTGTCAAACATCAAAGAAAAGTAAAAATTACTAAAAGTTTCTTTAGTTTTGTTATTTTTTTTCTTTTTGAGTTCCAAACTGGTCCTAATACAAATCATTCTACATGTATTATGTATATTTTAAATTGGTTATATTTTATCAAATAACTAAAGAAAATAATACAAATGGTGCCTTTGGCAAAATGAAAAATAATGAAAATTCTAAAAATTTTTGAAAATTTTCTAACATATTTTGCACTCTTTATAAAATTTCTATAAATTCATATATATATATATATCCTAACAAATTTTTACAAATCTTAATAAATTTTTTATAATCCTTAATAATAATTCCACAAACCCTAATATACAAATTTGAAAAACTTTTTAAGAACTTTCTAAAAATTTGACTAAATTTTGTTGGAACGGATCTCTAAAATATGCAAAAAAAAAAAAACAGATAAATTTCTAATATTTTGACGGAAAAATTAAAAAGTATAATATTTTTTAAAAGTTCTAATAAAAATCCATTAGGATTGAATAAAAAAAACTGTCCAAATAGTTTCTCTCTAATATTATAGTGCAAAAATTAAAAAGTTACATTATTATCGTTGAAAAAAGTAATTTGGTAATTACGCTAAACACTAAAAAATTACTCCAATTATATTGTTTATTTATTTATTTATTTATTTTGATGCTCCAAACGCGCTTTTTTAAGTGTAAGAAATATTATTCTTCTCAATCGTAATTCCTAACTCATTATTAGAATAATTACCCTTTTATCACGAAGATTATTGTAATCCCAACATATTCCACAAAATTAGGAAGAATTAATAGCAAAGGAAAGGGTTTTTTATTTTTCTAGTTGGGGTAGGTGAGAAATTAATATTTTTTAATTAATTAATTTAGACATGCTAACAAATGCCAACGCCGCTGTGTGTGCAATTTAGTTGTTAAACAAGAATTAATATTTTCTTGGAAAAAATTTGTGATATATCGATGCACCAAATTCATTAAATTTATTTCTGTGTTGATCCAACAAGTCAATTACCACAAGAGACTTCCTCTTTTTTTTTTTTTTTTTTCTATATATATGTAATATCAAGCTAGCTAATCTATGCAGCGGTCAAGTGAAGTAATTAAATGCTCTTTTTGGACTTCTTTAGAAGTCAAGCAACCTTCTTGTTTTCGAAACCGCCTTAATCAACTAATGCTTTCCAAAGATTGAATGGCAATCAATTCGAGAACACAAATCACTACCCGCATCTATGGCAAAAACATTGCATATTGAAGACATATTTCCAAAATGAAAATTGGACGTTGATTTTGAAAGTTTTTGATCATACCTATAACAATCAAATTGGTCAATGTTTAGTAAACAAGTATAAATTTTTTTGATTTTTTTTTTTTTTTTTCAATATGTGTGCGCTTGTAAACAAAAGATACAAATATTGTTACTCTTTAGTTAAGAGAATATTATTTTTTAATATACTAACCAGTAATTAAGCCCTTATTTGATTTATTTTTTTATTTTTTGTTTTTAATTTTTATTTTTTATTTTCTGTTTTGAGCTCATTTTTATTTTGAATTTTTAAAAATATGAAAAATAGGTTAAATTACATTTGGTCGTTTGTGTTTTCAAAATTTGTTTTAGAAAATAGAAAATGAGTTTAGATATAAAATAAAAAATGACC
>JAVXUM010000036.1:11681643-11691913 GCA_035590655.1 Pouteria glomerata
TCACTATTCATCTCTGAAAAACGTGGTTTGTCACCAAACACCCAAATATCACTCAAATCACATTTTTCATTATTTTTATTATTTTTCGTTACTCCAAACACCCCCATAATCATGGAGCTTCCCTCAACTCACTAAAACTCTTACAAATCGATTTATCTAATACCAAAATAATGTATTGAGCTCATTTTTTTCTCCTTATCGTGGCATAACACTTTCCATTCTATCATTTTTTTAATACATATATATTTTTAATTTAAATATTCTCTCACTTTTCATTCACAAAACTTTTACGGTTATGGCACGAGTCTATGACTTGTCCATTAATTCCCTATAGTTTAAAATTTATATATTTTAAATAAATTAAATTTTAAGATAGAATAAAAATATCTAAATAATATTTGACTTGGGAAATTATTTGAAAATTAGTAAATATTAATTAAATTAAAAAAATTAAAAAATTTGACATCTTTCACAATATCAAAACTTATAATTGTAAAATTTATGTATTTTGAATGAATTAAGTTTAAAACACAAAAATAGCCTATGTTCAAATGAATTAAATTTAAAAAGACAAAAAAAATGTTTAAATAATAACTAAGCTTGGAAAATGATTTGAAAATAATTAAATATTAAATTAAAATTAAAAAAATATAAGAAATTCATTAATCTTACAATAATAACTCTTAGTATATTTTAAATTTGAAAACACAAATAAAGAATTCATAAATGTCAATTAGGTTTGGGAGTAAACTTTTATTTTAATTTATAAAATTTTAATTAGTCATGTTAACCATATAGTTAAAAAAAAAAACTGTTTAATAATACTCAATATTTGAGTAATTTTTATACAATTTGCAATTAATAATACTAATATTTTTAATTTAAGTTATTTTTATCAAACCTATTAAAAAGTTATTTCAATACAGTTAAGGTTAAAAGTCTAACTCAAATTAATTTTATAAAATGAGTCAAGACTTGAAAAAAAAAAAAAAATCTTGAAATTGATAAATGTTTTGAAACAAAAGAAAATTGAGTGGATTAGAAATTTAAGATCTAATATATATTTTAATGTCAAACTTAGTATTAGAGTTGGATTAAGCTAAGATTTGGTAAAACATAAGTTATTAACACTCCTTCAGAAGTCCAATTTTAATTAATTCTATTAGTTTAATAAAATTCACAAAAATAAAAAATATAAATATAAAAAATGACTCAATAACATTTATAAAATAACACAACTTTATTAAATGTATTTTAAAATATATTTAAATTCTAATTTTTATCAAAATAAAATGTTATATAATCTTGTGCATCACACTTATTAACACTAGAACGCAATTGAAAATTTATAGGGGGAGAAAACTCAAAGAAATTTGCATTCAATCAACAATTAATTACTTATAATTTGTAATCTTTGTATATGTTAGGGCTGAAATAAAACAAAATCTATTATTTCATGAAATTAAATAAAATTATGTTTTGAAAAATTTTCAATTCCTAAACAAATATATTCAATTCACATTACGTTTCGTTTAAAAATATTTGAGATAGAAATATTTATTGTGATTTCTATCGTCCTAATTGTCACGTCGTCAGACTTATTGATTTTTGTGAATTTTCTTGAATTTCTATTGATCCACCTCACCCAAGAACTTGTCTGCTTTCACGTCCACGTTGCTAGGTAATTTTAAAGAAATGGATTCGAAAAAAGAAAAAAAAATTGTAGCAACGGGCCGAAAAGAAAATATGTCTAACCTTAGGGGATAAAAAGTAATTTCATGTTGAGAAATTATATATGTTGCTAACCAAGGGTAGTTTGGACATTTAGAAACAAGTTCGGGTAAATTGAGATATATGTATCTCCCTCCCATCGTCAAGGCATCCCTTCCCACCCCCTCTTCTCCTCTTCTCTCTGGAACCCATTCATTGTCCTTACCGAGGCTCGAATCACAATCACTGATAAACACTAACTTTTCCCCTTTCTGGTAAGAGTTGGTGAATACGAACCGGTTTGATCTCTTTCTGGTAAGAGTTGGTCAATACGAACCTTTTTGATTTTTGATGTTTATTTTTTTCAAATTCAATCTGTTCTATTTTATCCCTTATGATATAATCGAAACAAGATGTCCATGGACAGTATTATTTTGCAATTAAATCTGAATCCGGATTTGAATTTCTAGGGTTTTTTTTCTCGATTTCTATGGATTTTCTGGGTTGCCAGATTGTGCTCTGGTTTTCCATCTATTTCTAAGTCCTTTTTTTCTGGATTTCGGAGGCTTAATCTCGAATATTATACGCATCTTGTCTGATTTGTTGTTGATATGTAGCCTTTTCTGGATCTGCAGATGTTTAATTTGTGATTTTTCACGTTTTTGCTCTCGCAGATCTGTTCTCTGGTTCGTGTTTCAATGGCAAACGGTGCTGAGACAAACGAATATGTGGTTTTATCTCGTGTTCGGCCTGGACTGAAACGTGAATTCGCTTTCGCTTTGAGATCTCAAGCAGAGTATGCTGGTTCTATGGGTAGGACGAGGGCAAGTAGGTCTCATAATGTGGCTTTAGGCAATGAAGTATCCAAGAATTCAAACAAGAGGTTCAAGGTTTCAGACTCGAAGAGCTTGAAAAGTCATACAGAGAATCAGCCTGTTGAGGACCAATTGGTTACTGGCATTGAAAAGTCAAACAATGAGGAGGCTGTGATGAGTGAGGTGGCAAGTGTTGTTATTGGAGATGATGGTGAAAGGGTGATTTCCATCAGTGAAGAGGAGCCTAAGAGTGATGTGGTGGACTTGAGCAGTGATGATGAGCAGAAGAGCATTTTAGTAGAATCTAATGTCAAAGATGTGGAACCAAAGGGTGATGTGGTGGAACCATCGTGCATTGAATTCCCCCACATTGAGGATCAAACAGAAGAGTGCAATTTGGATAAATCTTCGGTGAATGAGGATTCAAAGGGCAAAGCAGACCTACCTTGCCATGGATCACCTGCCATGGAAGCAGAAATTCTGGCTCTGAAATTAAATGCGGGGCCAAGTGATGGAGTTGGAGAGAAGGCTTTATGCAATAAGCCTATAAAGCGGGTCACCCGTTCAGCTGTGAAAGCAATGGCAAAGCCATTGGAGAGACCTGCAAATGAAGATGTGAAAGCTGAAGAAATTTCCAAGAGTGCTGTAACGAGTAAATTAGAAATGAAAATGTCAAAAAAAATTGAGTTCAAAAGGCTCCCGACAAAGTTGAAGGACCTTCTGGAAACGGGTTTGCTTGAGGGTTTGCCAGTGAGGTATCTACGCAGCTTAAAGGTATAATGTACATATATTTGTTAAACTCTGGTCTATAAGGTTTATAAATGTCAGTATATGGTCGGTCCTTGTTATTAACATTTTTTTTGTCTTCAATGGTTAGACAAGGGGGCTGTCAGATATTGGGCTTCGAGGAGTAATTAGAGGCTCTGGGATACTGTGTTCTTGTGATTTATGCGGTGGGACTCAAGTAAGTTTTGCTTGTTCACAGTATTAGCTTGTTAACAGTGTTCTTATTGCTTGTTTAAATGAATTATTCAGTGATTTACTGTAATATTTTGGAATTCGATTAATGTAGGTTGTAACACCAAATCAATTTGAGTTGCATGCAAATAGTGCAAACAAGCGTCCTCCAGAGTATATTTACTTGGAGAATGGAAATACTCTCCGTGATGTGTTGAATGCATGCACAAATGCTCCATTCGAATCCTTGGAAGTAACTATTCGTAATGTTATTGGTTTTTCATCCGAACACAAACCTGCTTTCTGTCTGAACTGCAAAGGTACTTGGGTATTCTTCTATTTTGACATTTCACTGTATGGGTCATCCAGACAGAGTTTGACACCTATGTCTTAAATGATTGCTAGGGTCTATTCCTGAAGCTGGCAATGGCAGAACAATGCTACTGTGTAATTTGTGCATGATGTTGGAAGATTCTTTACCTTCTCCTGCTCCATTGAGTGATAATAGGGATAGGTACTTATAATTTTCTTTTGCACTTGGTATAACGACCTTTTTGAACCACTGGTCATATGTTTGGTAATTTCTGATACAAATGCATGTTTTGCTGGTTATATTTTCTGGCATGATTACATAGTATCTTGGTAGGATCACCAATACATTCTTTGATGCGGTAGCTACAATATGACAACCATGGTTAGCAACTTAGCAGTTGAGTTAATGTCCTCCCTTATATCACTTTGGCTTTTCTATTTTCCTTTCCTGTAGGGGCCTGTGGAGTGGGGAGCAATGGAGGCGGAGTTGATTAAATTTATCAGTCTTGAAGCTGAAACATTATTATATATGGCTTTATGAAATGTCTGCAAGATATTATGATGTTTGCAGCTAATTTTTTACTCATAAATCCAATGCAATCCTTCCCTCCCCCCTAGGGCCAAAAAAAAAAATAATAATAATGGTTTCTTTGAGAATTTTAAATGCATTAGGGGCTACACACCTTGCATGGAACCACTCCTAAAAAAATTTGATGTTATTACATTGCAGTTTGTTACAAATTCATTTTTTGTTTTGCATTTGAAAAACAATTTGATGGGAAGAAAAATGGAAAAAATGTTTTGGATCGCATGATTTGATGAAGAGTGTGTACCCTGTCTTGAAATGTCGGTTCCAAAATGTAAATAGCTATTGCCTTTGCATTTGTGGTAAATGTGGTTGCTTCCAAAATATTTGTCTAAACTTTAGTTGGACATTTTTGGTAAAGGATTGAATTGTATAAGTTATGTTTCAATTTATTATGTCGGAGAAGACTAAATTATATGCTCTGAAGGCTGGAGTTGTACCTTGGTCTGAATATATGATCCTTGTATTATTTCTGATGCATACATGACGGAACAGGGCATTGATGAAATAACATATTTTGCATTGATGAAATAACATATTTTGTTACTCTGTTGATTCCCAAATAAAAAAAAAAAAAAGACATATTTTGCTAGTCACTACATTGGATGAGTTGCAGCTTTAGTCTGCAGCATGAAGTTGACCGTTTTAATTATTATCCGTGGGTGACTTTTACCAATAAAAGCATGTCAGCCATCATGTTTTTCAGTAGTTTCATGGTCAATGGGTTTTGTAGCATTTGGCTTGGGTGTTCCTATTGTTCAGATAGATATTCAGTAATAATTGTTACAATCATGACTTTGCCTATGCCATCATCTTTCCAAACATTAGCATCATATGGTAGTAGCGTTGAAATTCAAACAATTGACATTTGATTCCATGTTATTTTATCATCCATATATATATGCACTTATGTTTGCATGTGCATGTGTTTGCTAAATTTTAAATTCGACCTTTTTCATCTTTGAAACTACTTTTATACTTATTTTTTTTTATTGAGAAATGTACATATTCAATTCTGATGTAGCTAGTGTTGGTAATTTTAGGTCATCAACTGTATCCATTCCAAAGTCATCTGACAGTGTCTCCTCTAGTTCATCACGGAGTAAGACTCGGGGGAGGATAACTCGAAAGTTAGTACTCTTATTTGCCCTATATTATTCTTGTAGTTGTAAGTGGGCTCATGATGGATGTTTTCTCATCGGCATTACTGATGTATTTGTTTTAGTTGGTTGATTTAAGTACTAAATTATTGGTTTTTTGTATTTTCTCAAGAGACCTGGGGTTGCACAAGTTGGTATTTCAGAATGATGCGCTGCCTGATGGAACTGCACTAGCTTATGTTGCTCGTGGGCAGGTTGCTATTATATGAGACATTCATAGTATTATTTTTTTTGTTTTAAGGAAAATTTTCTCTTGCTTCTCTAGATATTAAAATCTATTGAGCAATTATGGTCTTTTTATTTCTTGTGGAAGCAAGAAAAGAGGTTTTCACAGTTGTGCAACCTTACCATGCTAATTTGCCCTTTTCTAATTACTTGTCATTATTCAGATATGTGTGCAAGGTCATAAGCAGGGGTTTGGAATATATTGCTACTGCTGCAACAGTGAGGTACTTTTGTTGCTGCTCGAATTACATTTTTGTTGAATATTGTTGTTGAGATGTTTGTTTTTTGAAAATTTATGAACAGGTCAGCCCTTCACAGTTTGAAGCACATGCTGGTTGGGCTTCCCGTCGCAAACCGTGAGTTTTTTTTTTTTTTCAAAATTTGGGAGCTTTTGCAAACGAGTGGTTATGTGACAGTTTATACATCATTTGATAACCTTTTACCCTCTATTGCAGTTATCTGCACATCTTTACGTCAAATGGAGTCTCTCTCCATGAGTTTTCCTTGAGATTGTCTCAAGGACGGAAGTTATCTGTGGAGGAAAACGATGATCTCTGCTCAATCTGTGCAGACGGAGGGGATCTTTTATGTTGTGATAATTGCCCTAGAGCATTTCACACAGGTAATTTTATGTTTCTTGAATTATCTGTCAGTGTAATCTCTTTCCTGGTTTTATAGCTCCACTGGGATGCTTTGTAATTGGTGCTTTTGTTGAATGTGGGTCAAATAGTTCAAGTTATTGATGTGGCAAATTATAATTACCAACAATTTTAATATATCAAGAAACTACATTTCCATTTTTTGTGTGCCTTTTTTTTCTTCTTTCTTCTGCTATATTTCTGTATTTACTTTTTTTTCTTTTTTTAATTCTTTATCACTTAAAAAGTGTTTTGCTTTCAGTTCAGTTTTCTAAATTGCACGGGTTTATTTGAACATACTTTTCTTTTTCCCGCTTATTGTTTTCTCAATTTATGCATTACGATAACCACTCATTGATGACATTCTAATTTGTTTTATCCAATTGCAGAGTGTATTTCCCTACCTAGCATCCCCGGTGGTACTTGGTATTGTAAATATTGCCAGAACATGTTCCAGAGAGAGAAATTTGTGGAACGCAATGAAAATGCTGTGGCAGCTGGTAGAATTGCTGGAGTAGATCCTATAGAGCAGATAACGGACCGGTGCATCCGCATTGTTAAAACTGTAGAGGCTGATATTGGTGGATGTGCGCTTTGCAGGTTGCGTCCACGCTGTTTTTTCTGACAAGAGTTTATCATTAGAAGTTTAGCAGTTTACACTATTCCCTTGATGACAACAGATCTGTTAATTCGATATTCATATATAAGCATTTCAACCGGAATGCTTTTGAAACTGGTTAAATTAACAGAAATATAATTTCAATTGTGTTTGTCTCCCATTGGCCATATGGGTGCATAAGTTCTGTTGCATGTAGCTTCATGCATTCAACATCAATCCACATAGCTGCAGAATATCATCCTTCTCCATCATGGATTCTGTTTACTAATTTCAGCAATCAACTTTGCTCTGCTTTTTTGCCCTCTTTCTAAGTCAGTGCTGGGCTTATTCTTTTTATATATTGTCAATGCATGCAGGGGCCACGATTTCTGCAAATCGGGATTTGGCTCTCGGACAGTTATACTCTGTGATCAGGTATATTGTTGTCATAATATTTTGTCACCTTTGAGTTCCCGTATTCTATGGCTCTTAAATGTTTATGATCATAACAGTTTATTTTATTTATTTATTTTTGTGCTGCCTTGTCTTCTTCTAGTGTGAGAGGGAGTATCATGTCGGCTGTTTAAAGGAGCATGAAATGGATGATCTAAAGGTCTGAAGATTATATAATTGCATTTTTTTATTTTATCATCTCTATATACACGTTTCGGTGTAATTTTTTCAGTTCTTGTGGAAATGTTTGAATAATATGTTGATTCCACCCATAAAACAGGAATTGCCCAAGGGGAAGTGGTTCTGTTGCAAGGATTGTAATAGGATTCATTCTGCTTTGCAAAAGGTGGTAGCTAGTGGAGAAGAAAAGTTGCCAGAATCTCTGTTGAACGTTGTCAAGAAGAAGCTACAGGAGAAAGGTCTTGAGAGTAATGCTGATATTGATATGAGATGGAGGCTTCTCAGAGGGAAGGCTTCTAGTGAGCTTCTTAGTGAGAAGATGGTTTCTGAAACGAGAGTGTTGCTTTCAAAGGCTGTTTCTATATTCCATGTGAGTAATTATCAATGGATAAGGATAATGTTTAGATGCACCTGTTTTAGCATCAAAGTTTCCTTCAGTAATCAATGTCAAGCTCTATCTTATATGAAAGGCATTGCGGGCCAAAAAATTTTAACAATTTCCAAAATTAATATCAGTGGCTGATGAATTGCTCTGAAGATATTGAATACTGTCATTTTACTAAACCCAAAATTTAGTAGCTGTTGCTTTTCTAGGTCTTCCATATTTTTGGCTTAATGATTGGTCTTGACTTGAGCAAAAACTTGTCACTGAAGGACTAATAATTTTTTGTCTGATTATTGGACTTTAGGATCGATTTGATCCAATAGCAGATTCAAACACTGGCCGTCTGGATCTTATACCTCCCATGGTTTATGGGTGAGCATTAATATTTCCTTTCTCATCTTTTATGTGTCAATAACTTGTTGCCTGCCTTCTTTGTGGGTATTGCTATTTGTTTCATGGAATTTCTTCAACTGTTATTACTTTTAAATGTCTGCAGAAGGAATGTCAGGGATCAAGAGTTTGGGGGGATGTATTGTGCTGTATTATCAGTCAAGTAAGTATTATTGTTAAATGGTGTTCGTGTTGTGTTGCTCACTGTATTGTTACATGTTATATTTGTTTTGCTCCTAATTATGCAGCTCAACTATCGTATCTGCTGGAATTTTTCGGATTTTCGGAAAGGAGGTGGCAGAACTTCCTTTGGTGGCAACAAGGACTGATAGTCAAGGACAGGTTAGCTTAATGAGATGGAGACTAAAATATTTAGAAGTTTCAGTTTTAAGCACCCTCTTTCCCTAAGTTCTTTCTGGTTCTGGGAATATTTAGGAAGTTAGTTTTTTTATTTTTTTTATTTGAAGTGTTTTTTTCTCCTTCACAACAAAATCATTTATGGCTCAATTAGGTTTTGTGGAAGGGTTACATATTTTCTGATTTTGAGAATTATTGTTTCTGTAGGGCTATTTCCAGGCACTGTTCTCTTGTATTGAGAACCTACTTGGATCTCTTGATGTGAGTAACCTTGTTCTGCCGGCCGCTGATGAAGCTGAATCTATTTGGACAAATAAATTTGGTTTTAAGAAGATTACAAATGACGAGGTGGGTGCATTTCGTACTTTTAGTTTTCTCGTCATTAAGTTGTTGCTGATGATTTTTTTTTTCCCCCTTGCAGCTGATGAAATTCCGTAAAGATTATTATCAGATGATGGTCTTTCATGGCACATCAATGCTTCATAAGGCAGTTGTGCAGCCTTGATGAATCAGTTAAATCAGTGGATGGCTGGATTGTCGCTTTGTCTTGAACTTCACAGGAATTGAGTAAAACAAAATTCTTCAAATGTCTTTTTGTTGAATGTACAGGGATGAGATCATATATGCACATAGTAGGTCTTACCTCTCCGCCTCACAAGCTGTAAAATGCAATTTTGCTTGCGGAAACGGCAAGAAAGAATAGCCTGTAAACGAATATATAGAATTAGGCGGTGACTCTTTGAGCTGTTCTACTCAATGTAGCATCAAGATCAAATAGCAGCAGTCTTTTTCTTTAGTTTTCATTTTCTGTTGCTACCATAGTCTATTGTAAATCTTACATACATGTTTTTTGAATCTAAACTTTTTAACTGCCGGTAGACAAGGCCTGTGGTACAATGTTTTTGTGATTAGTATCTTTCCTGGGGATGATTATTACTGCTTTCTTTCTGTTTGGGAGAACGTGGGTCTGTTATTTCCCATGGAGGATGAATTAATTGGCAGATTACTTTTATCTCTTCATGTTAAGACTATGGCTAGCGTTGGAAGACAATCAACTCCACCTTGCAATCTTAACTAGATACACCGACTTGTGTTAATGTTTGATTATTCTGACCCCTTTTTAGACTGGAAGGGAATAATATTTGTGTTCTATTGTTTTATGAAGAAGATGGAATAATGTAGTAGTAGGGTTTCCAGACGTGAATGTGGTTTTGCTCGGATTGATGAAAAATTTCGTTCTGGAGGATAAAATTTTTCTTAAATATCTAGTTTTGGTTTATACAACTTGGGAGTTGTCCTCACTCTGATCAATGGTGTTTCCATCCCTGCCGCATTCATTATTTGACCCGAAAATTGAGCCATATCTGTGGGAAGATAGGGAGGAAATATCAAGATGGTGGCTTAAACAAAATATGTGAATGTGATTAATTGTGTCTGGATTAACATCAAAGATGGTGGCTTGAGTAAAGGAAGTGCTTAAGTCGAGTTGAGAGGCTTGCAATTC
>JAVXUM010000036.1:11792169-11807728 GCA_035590655.1 Pouteria glomerata
TTTTGTGATACCAAAAGGCTAACTTGAGTTATCTATCTAATATCACAACTGACCGAAAAAACAGCCAAAAAATTTAAAATGGAAAGCACAAGAAGGTTATAAGAGATTATCAAACACCAAGCCATGCTCTAATGGACTTGGGGATATAGAAACTACTTTTGTATTTCATGAACAAACAAAGTTTGTGAATTTCATCAAAACAAATTATGAATGAAATCTGCTTCCTTCCACAATAAACGATGTGTAACCCAACCTTTTGCTTTCAGATATCTCCTTTTCCGCCCCATGTTTGGATGTGGTTGAAGGACCCATAGCTGTAAGCACCACCGATGCCATATGTATGATTAAATAATACAATAGATCAAAAGACAAGGTAGACACAAATAGATTCAAATAAACTAGTTTAGGATCCAGTTTTACATTGACTTCTAGTTGGGCGCCTTCTGTTGCCCTTGCCAAGTTTACCATCGTCATTAGTTTTACATTTATCTAGTGCCTCCTCCCCTTCCTTCAAGCCAACCTAGCAAAACAAGATGTCAAATTCAAAAATAAAGAATGACTCTAAAAAAGTAGCAGACAGCTCAACAGAAAGATTCAACTGACACCTGAGAGCAGTCATTTCGATTGTTGTCCATCTTTGCTTTCCCCTGCAAAATCAAGAGCATTTGTAGAAAACTTAATGGTAACAATCACTGTTAAATATCTCATCTGTTTAAATAATTGGAATTTTAAAATTGACTATTTATTGAGATCATGTTATGAATTGTGAGAATTACATATTATTTTACCTGTTTCTTCTAATTACTATTGAAACCGTTTCAAACTACTATATATATTTATTATATATGGATATGTATTTATGCACCTTGCAACTCTGATTACATCAGCATCAAATAACAAAATGAAATTTATGGTGCGAAATGCAATTAATAAAAATTCTTCAGCATTAAGCAGGGTCCAGGGCAATATTTCTAGCATGACTATTGCAAAAAAGAACACTGAGAGAGCATTAAACTTGGGGAAGAATAGAAGCCAAAGTAAATAACAGAAGTCCAGAATTATGAAATCCAATTGGGGTATGCTCTGTCCTCACTAAGGTCACGACAAGATGGTCAAGCTTATTGTCATTGTCATATCAATTGAATTACAGTAATCGATGAGGAAATGAAAGCTAACCTCCAGTTCTAAACTCTTTGCTTTAAGCAAGGCATCCTTGCATGCAATCTCATGCTGTAGTGCTTTTAGCTGTAATTGGCAGATCGGTTAAGAGGGAAACAAGTGTTATTACAAATGACTGTAAAAGCATTGACTTGAATTCTCAGTGTGAGTCAGTAGTTTACCTTAGCTCTACCTACATTGAGCTCCTGAAATTTGACAGAATAGGCTCAGTATCATTCTATATTTTATGTATGCATCAGTCTAAATAGAAGACAATGATTGAGAGATTAAAAGGAAAAACAAACCGCTAACATATGGCTGTTGGATTGAGCAAGGTTCCAATTCTGCAGCTGCATTTTCTGAAGATTAACTCTGATCTTCTGTAACTCTATCCCAGTCAATTCGATAATTTTACTGCTCAACCAAAATTAAGAAAACCCTCATATATAAACAAGGAAAGAGAAGAGCAAAAAGAAAAACTTGAAGTCCAAAATAAAATCCAAAAAAAAAAGAAAAAAAAAAAGGTACTTCTTGTCTGCAACAAGTTTGGCCAGTGCCATGTTTTCCTGGTTCAAACATTAACAACAGAACAACTTAGTAAAGCTAATTTGACTATCACAATATATATATATGTATATATTGAAATAGAGTGAAAGAAGACTATACCTTGACAAGATGATCAATGTAATCCTTAGTAGAGGGATCAGTAGTGGAGGGCTTTTTATCAGGAATAGGAGACTTGGGTTGTGGAATTGAGTTGGTAATATCAGATAGCCTCTTCCTTACTGTGCTTCCAAATGATGACCTCTTTGCCATTTTATCCCCTTTCATGATATCCACTACTCCTTCAAATCCCTAACCCCCAACTGTGTAGTTGGGACAGACGTAAAAATACAAACCCTAGAGATATAGTGAAGGAAAGATTGCAGCCAGAAGAGAAGAAGAAGGTCAAATCAGAGAAAAGCAAAGACAAGAAAATCAGACAAAGGAACGGAGGAATTTCACTCGCTGAAGAAGAGCTTTTAGGGCTTACGGAGTATCAAGATCACCTCAAATATTCAGATAAATAAGCAGAGACTTGGACTTGTTCAAAATAAAGAAGTAAAAGCACTTCTATTAAAGAAGATGCGAGCAAAACCGTAATCTCTTCTCCCTCTCTCTCTGAAACTCTCTTCGTCAAGGTGAATGATTATGTGGAAAGTGACAGAGACTGAATCGAAGGAACCCAAATGGAAAAGAAAGAGGGAGCCAAGCCAGAGAGGAAAATAAAAGGCGAAGTAGATTCGTCAGAGGTTCGGAAGCCAACGGCTTCCCGAGGCAAAGTGGTAAAGAGCGGAGGATGGACCCGAACCTGATTTCAAATGTCAAAGACGTTGATCGAACCTATTTTGGGACGCGAAGCGTTTGGCTGGTTGGGAATTGAAATATGTTTGGCAATAATCACGCGCCGGGCATTTTTGTTTTTTCCTTTTAACTCACCAAACAGCCCTTAAAATTTATTTTGATTTATGTTTTAGGAAGGATGCAAGAAAGATAATTAAAAAAAGCCGTTGAATTTTTGGCTTCACATAAATATATTCTAGTCAATTTCACTTACCTACCCCCCCTCCAAATAAAAAAAAAAAAAAAGCAACTTAGAAACAAAATTTAAATTTTTATAAAAAAATTATTTTTTGTAAAATATTCAGATAAAATAACTTACTAATGTATTGTTAATTTTTATAGCAAGCAAGCAACCTTTATATTATATATGAATTGTTTTAAAAATTCAATCTTATCAAAAAAATTTAGAAAGACAACTTATTAATATAAATTTGTACAATAAAAAAATTAATTTTTTAAAAAAACTTTTATCATAAGATAACCTATTCATAAAATTAAGAAATTTTCTTCGATTCAAGTTTAACCATTGACCCCATTATTTTTTCTATTCACTCAAGGATTTGGGTTTCAAAATATTAATCCTTGCGCAAAAGCTTAGTTAACAGACTGAAGTCCGACAGTTTCCATAAATTGATTACCTGGAGGAAAACCCATGCTGATGATAAAAAATGAGTAGTTAAACCTTCTTCGATATTTTGTAAGTTCCACATTTGAAAGTTATGTTTTGTATTGACAAAGGTCGAAATGTCTCTCCAACAAAAACCATCATCCATCATTGCTGAAACCTTATTTTCTCATTGCGCAAAGTTAAATCTGGCGGCCTTATTGGACTTTCCCAGTGTCCATATTTGCCCCTAAGACCCCCCAGTTTCTTCAGTTCATACCCCCTCAAGAAAACTCCATTTCAAAATTGTCACAGCTACTAGAGGTAAAAATGAAATTTGAAAAATTAAATAAATGCACATAGCCTGAACTTCATTTCTGCTTCTTGGGAATGAGCCAAATCATTTTCATTTTCGCACATTAACAGAGTACAAGGCACGTGCAATTTTTAGTATTAATATCACAATAATAAGTTCAGAACTGTTGGGTGATCTTGGACGTCTTTCATTTTCAAAAATTAACTCGTAGAGTAAGACTTTCCTTACACTTATATACTGACCACAACCCCTCTTCACAACCGATATGCAACACCCGAACAATGACACCTTTGGTAAAGCGTCAAGATATGAATATCAAGGCCACGCTGTTTGGTTAAACAAATTGACAGCACCATTACACGGTTGCCATAATGAGTTACCAGAACCGTATCCAGAATTAGGCGCCGTATACCTGGGCCAAAACTAAAAGGGCGTGCCATATACCAGGTTATATACAACTCCTGAGCAAAAGTAATCATCTGCAACACAAAAACGTACGAAAAGGACGCCAATTGACAAGAATCACACCCAGCTAAACTTTGATTGCTTTCACCCAGCCAAACTTTTGATTGTTTCACTTTGGTAACCCAACAAAAAGGAATCGGTTGGAATAAAAACACTCACTAGGTCCGATGTTTCATGTTTGAACTGCTTTGCTCGTCGAATAGACCTGCATTCTCAAACGTAAGGAAATCTACTCAGATGACGTTTTTAAGCAATAAGTATTGGGGCAACGGATAATACAATAATACTGCAATTACGATGGTTATGATTCCATGAATGGATATGACCAATTAAATTATTCAATGCAGTCAAACCACCAAGGAGGAAGAGTTAAATAAATAATACAGCTATACAGGTTGTTTGGCCATTAAGTTATTAAACCACAAGCCATAAACAAATAACTAGGTTTTTCGTCAGTAAGCATAATGCAACTAGTTTCAAAAACTTTGCTACACTGCTTGCAAGGATTATAGGACTTGCAGAAGCAACTAAACCCTTTATAGGAAGATACATAGCAACAATCGCATATATTACTACGTTGATGAAACTGAGCAACAGTGGTAATATGTAATGGTGCATAACAGGTGAGGAGTCTACATACCTAAAATCAATCATTTGTTTGTTGTGCCTTGAAGAAGATAAGAAGCTTTACTACGGACCTGAAAGGAAAATTGTTTTCATATAACAAAAAACCAGATCTATAGAATATGAAAAGGGGAGATTAATTTTACACCTTCGATGCATAAGACCTCAAATCTGTGCTGGTAATCTGACAAGAACAGTTTCGAAGATAAACACCCCACATTTCGTGTATTACTGATTTCTCTAATGCAGGGTTGGACAAAAGCCAATTCTCAGTCAGAGTTAAGTAAATGTACATTTTGAAAAGATCACAACTTTTTTCTTTCAAGTTAATTGAGACAAGTAATCTCAGGATCTCCTCTCCTGCCGTAGCCTGTAGCAAAGAAAACAAATAAATACCTGTAAAATGTTTTTTTCTTAAGTGTAATCAGATAGCAAGAATTGGTCTTGCTGAGAGTCGAACTCAAGACCTCCCGTTTAGTGAAGAGGTGCTTTACCTAACTAAGCAACAAGAATTGCTCATGTAAAATGTTATTAACTCAGTATAGAAGAAGAAGAAAATTGAAACTCAGGCAGTGTATAACAATCATACGCAACCATTGTCATAGTCGATATAACAAGATTAAACAATGTCCTGTTGCAAATGTCTATCCTTCAATTACAAGTTTTTGTGTTCAAAATCCTGCAGAAATCAAGCTTAATCCTTTCTGATACCGAGCACCAATCGTTGATTGTCTTTAAAAGACAGATGTTGTCCAATGAACAGATGCAAAACGAAAACACAATATTAAAGAATTATTTTATATTATTTGGATTTTATTTTAGGATTTATTTTCAATGGGAATTTATTAGAGATTTTATAGGATTTGATTGAGAGATATTTATTGTTAATTCACTTTTCTTAGAGATTTGGTTCATCTTATAATAATGATAGGGTTTGGTTAACCCATATGAAGGCTTTAATTGTATTAGATTAGTAGACTTGAATTATGAAGAATAATGATTGACATGATGCCTGTGTTTTCTTTCTCTAATCTCTTCTTCTTACTTCTTTCTCTCCTGCTTAATATTTTTCTCTTTACTTTAATTTCTACTATCCCGGATCAAATTTGGTATGAGAGCAAAATCCTCAATAGTCATCACCACAACCAGATTCAGAAACCTAAAAATGAGTGACTGTTCACTGTTATCACCGAAGAGCCCTTCCTTTGTCAACATTGACGCCAACAAGGTCCAAACTAGCCTCTGCTGACGATTACCCATCGGCGACCATCAGGAGATGACCACCAGAAACTCCATTGCTGATATCCTCGTTCCATACCCCATCGCCAATGTCACCAACATTCCCAAGACCCTAATCAACCACTGCCTTCGATCAAGCCCTTCGACATCAGTCATCACCACATGACATCCTTGCGACCCATCACGACTCACCCCATACCCCATTGACGACGACTGAATATGTTTATTTAAAAGCAACTCTATTTATTTTTTGTCAATCTATTTTTAAATGCAACTCTATTTATTTATTTTTCTTACCTCGTGTTTTTTTGCCGCCTTGACATTGATAAGTGTAAAATGATCTATTGCAAATGCCTCCTCTCCACCTCCTTTTCCTAATGAAACTTGAAACATATTTTATTTTTGTTGTATATATTTATACTTACGTGGGGGATTATATTTGTCACAACACTTTTACCTTTTTTATGTCATCTAGTTTCATGGTAGTTATTCTAATAAATTATGCTCATGTAAAAACTCATTCATAAAATCTTAAAGCCCTAAATATTATACTATAAACACTTGCAATGATCCAACTTAGGAGTCTGATTCAGTTTGATGCAACTAAGTGACTCCCCACCTTAAGTATGGCCCCTCCATGAACACTTCATTATAGTTTTCCCCCACCAAATATCCTACCAAGGATGCTCCACGCAAGTCCATGGTGCAAGTCTACTAAATGCATCCTCCATCAAGGATTCAAGTGACCCTCCATTGAGCAGGTTTTCCACAATCTCCATACTTTGCCTTCAAAAAGCCGGTCCTCACCTAGGCCTTCGAGCAAAAGCTCAGAGCAACTACTTAGAGATTATCCTCCAACCATCAGCACTTAAAAAGTCCCAGAACTTCCTCCTTTACATGGGATCACTTGAGTCTTGTGGAGTGACAGCTAGAACTAGGGATTCATCGAGACTGCTACACCTCAACAATCTCTGCGACACATGATCATGCAAATGGCCACAACCTAGTCAAGCAACACCCCACTATAGAAAGGCCAACTTAGAGGAAGATAACCTGTCCTCACGAGCACAAGTGCTTGGCATACATCACGATTTGACATCCATGGTCCCGCCATGGGAGTTCTCTCTCTACAGAGAGAGAAATGGCTTTCTTACTCCACTCTCTAGTGATATTCCACCATAGCAGTGTGCACCCATGATGCAGGACAAACAAGATTAAAGCAAAGAAAAGTAAGAAATCAAGCTAAGAAAAGAAAAGAAAAAGGGAAGGTAGAACAAGAACAAAGATTAGAAAAAAGGGAAGAACAATAGCAATAATGCCATTCAATATTTTCTTACTTCAGTCTCCCAATTTAATACAATTAAAGGGTTTTTATAGGCTAACCAAATCCTAACATTATTCTAAGATAAATCAAATCCCTAAGAAAAATCAAATTAAAAATAAACCTCTCTCAATCAAATTCTATAAAATCTCTAATAAAATTCTACTTAAAATAAATCCTCAAAACAAAATCTTCCCTAAAAATAAAATAAAATAATATTTGGATTTGATCATTCTCCTCAGCTGGAAAAAACTCCAACTCCTGCGAGTTAAAACCATGAGCTCTGCATTTAATCTCCGGGCCAGAAATAGTGGATGTTTAAACTGCTCTTTGAACTCATGCACTTGCGCAAGGAGAGGTAGGAACCTGGTATCCCCACCAATTCTCCTAAGATAATAAAAAAAAAAAAAATTCTCAATCCTGGTGAGAGATTTCATTGAATCTGAAAGAATGCCAACAAAACTTAATTAAAATATTGAGAAGGCACCTCAATGGGGACGATGAAACCCAAAACAACTTTGTAGGTCGTAGGCATAGACTAAGACAATGTACTAATAGGAACCTCGGTGATACAAGTTTTTTCAATGATTTAGATAGTCTCTTTAGGTGGTACAATGATGCAAGGCATAACCACACCCAAATCAAAAACTTGTTCATCTCAATGGCCATCAATAGTCTCTTCCTTGTTAAGCTGGGCAAGTTCTTTAGATGTTGCAACGATGCACAATACATCATCAATCATATTACCAAATTCATCTAAATCATCAAACTCAAACTCAAACTCATCAAGGTTAGGTTCATAAACCAACATGTCTAGTTTTTCCATATCAAATTCTTGCACATGTTCTTCAATAAATGAATCATGCTTGTCCACTATTTCAATTGTCATTCCTATAATTCTATCATTCAGTGGCAGAATGTGTTCGAAGAAAATGGTTGGCTCTACTCAATCCAATGTGCCTCAAATGCGTCTTCCCTAGCAGCTATTCGGGCACGAGAATTGTGCACGAGTGGTAAATCGTTGATTGCTTCTGTGGGGGCTACTAGTTGGGTTTGCAATTGATTATCCGTCACTGTGCTATGAGACACTAGTGCGTGACCAAGTTAAATAGGCTGCAAGAATGTGCAATTAGGTTGCTGGGCGTTCTGGAGCTCAATAGAGAGTCATCAGCCAGTTGTAGAAGTTTCTTCAGAGGGTTAATTCAAGTCTTCAGAGATCAAACGTTGTCGAGAAAGGTATTGGGCAGGTTACAAGGAGGCAAGTCAGTGACGAAGTGGAATGTTGCCGGTGCTTGGAAGTGAATCTACTAGGTTGCTGTTGCTGATTGCAACGTGAAGGGCTAGGGTTTTAAGTGTCGATGGCTTTGGTGATGATTGACGAAAGGTCGAACAGGATCGGCAGCAATAAGCCTCCTTCTATAATGTGTGATCGACAACTATGAGTTGTAATCGTCAATGATGCTTCAACATAAACGCTAGTGGCAATGCTAGACAACAGTGAAGATGAAGATGATGGCAATAACACTTTTTGTAGATTTGCCGATGACTGGGAAGCTCATAGGCGATGAGGTAGGTGATGAGTTTATAGGTTAATGGTCGGTGACGATGATGTGGACTTGATTGATGAATGGCAATGGATTTGGTCGAAGATGGGGATGATGTTTGATGGTTAGTTTTTTTTTTTTTTTTTTTTTTAAAGATTTGACGTATTTGCTAGGATTATCTGCTCTAATACCAAAGTTGATGCAGACAAACAAAATTAAAAAGCAAAAAACAAAAAAAAGAGAAGCTAGAATAAGAACGAAGATTAGAAACAAGGGAAGAACAATAGCAACAGTGCCATTCAATGTTTTCTTAATTCATAGTCTCCTAATTTAATACAATTAAAGGCTTTTTATAGGCTAACAAATCCCATCATTATTCTAAGACAAATCAAATTCCTAAAAATATCGAATTAAAGATAAACATCTCTCAATCAACTCCTATAAAATCTCCAATAAAATTCTGCTTAAAATAAATCCTCAAAACAAAATCTTCCCTAAAAAAAATAAAACAAAATAATAATTAGATTTGCATCAAACCATCCTCTCACAATAGTTATGTTTTAAAAATTAAAACAAGTTCAAATGGATCTAAACCTCTAGGTAGTGCACCTATTTGAGTTTTGCTTGCGGTCAAGCCCAAAGGAGTGTGTCTCATATACACAATAATACCATTTTATGAATCCAAACGTAAATTTACCATCACTATCAATTTATCACTTCCATCAGACCTTTCCATATGATTTTGGGCACCAGACTCCCAAAATCTTGTTTGGATAAGTCACTCGATTTTTTGGAATCTCAAACTTAATTGTGACGCTCCATGCTTTCTAGCACATATTGTACAAGGCAATGTAGTATATGCCCCAGCTAAAAGTTCAAAAGACTTGTTTAAAACATCCAAAATGAGTAAATACCATGAAATTAGCGAATAATTGAACGCTCCTAACAGGATTTTACATGAATGCAAGCATATTTCAGCAGAAATGACAGGAGGATGTAAGCTACCTTGTCATCAAAACAAGCTAAGAGGATTTCAAAAGCCACGGTACGCCTGAGGTGTTTGCTGCGCGCATCAACTCCTGAAATGCTTTCCACAATTCTCAAGCAGTTCGTGTCCCTGGGAACTCTGTGTTCACAAAATTGTAGAACCAACAAGAATATGAGTAGTGAAGTGAAAACAATAGGAAAAACTGCGGTCTAGAGGAATTAAGAAGAAAAAAAGCATTCATACATGAACTCAAACAGGGGCTTCTCACAAAAAAAATTAATTAACCATTCAAGGTGCCAATTCCAATTTTCAAGACCTTTCAGAAGTGTGGGTACAGTACAAATTCATTTATCAACTGGAAGTAGTTGTTGCCAGTCAACCACATTCAACAAAACATTATCCATGGTGCCCTCACTGTTCTGACAATTGGATTATCAATTTATCATAGTTATTCCTGTAAGTCCAAAACTACCAAAATAAATATACATATTTTTCCCATATCATGAGAAGCAAACAGAAACCCTCTTTGGCTATTACATTTGAGTTTGTAACAGAGGTCGGTAACCTCATTATGCACCTACTTCCTTGAGCATTTCAAACCCTAATTTTTTCAATGATAAGCACAAGAGAAACAGAGATGAGGTCAACATTAAGGCTTCAAAACCAGCAGTACATGAGACTCAAATTGCTCTGTTCAAATACAATATGGACTTTTTTCTTATCGTTTTGATAAGTAAAGCAATATAAACAATGCAACATGAATATCCAAAACATAACTAAAGAGTTCTAGCCTCTAGGAGAAGTGTTGAATTGAAACATTAATAAATATAATGAAAACCAGGGCAAATGTGGCATAAGATTAGTTGTCATGCATTGGTGTAGAATCAAGCAAATCAATTAGAAGTGCAAACCTCCAAGCAAGAGATTTTGCTATATTCTCAGAGCTGGTATTCCATTCATTATCTGTGAAGAAATTAATAACTGACAGCAGGCATTCATACAAAACCACAGACAAGCCTAGAAGCTGTCGGTCTAAGAAAAGAGAGATAATCACAACTACCAACTCTTCTGCTTCTGAAGTTGAGAAGATTGAATATGTGCTCCTGAAAATGAAAATATTCACTCCAAGAATCAACATCCATAGAACTAGCAGTTTGGATCCTTATCCATCAGTGGCACATGAAATGCATCTTTTGCAGTTAAGTACCAAAGAAATGCACTTTTAGTTTTTTAACTTTTAGATCTCAATTTTCAACTCAAAAAGCAACCATATGAATGCTACCAGTGACAAAAAACAAGTAACACAGTACAACCAAAACGGTTCTAGTCCATTTGTTCATACCTTACATGAAGACAAGCAGCAACATACTTGATCCAAGCTCTAATATTTTGAGGTGGTCCCCCATAATCAGAATCTAAGACACAAGTTTAAGCAGTGCTGAGAAAACTACTGACATGAAAGCTTACAGAAAACTTATAGAATATCTTGCAAGGTGATGTGATATTCTTTCATAAAGGAAAACTAGAAGATAAGAAAGTACTATATGAGTTGTTGCAATATTTATTTAAAAAAAAAAAAAAAAATTATGAGTTGTTGCAATAGAACAGATGCTCATAGAATGATATGCCATAAAACTAAATGAATTGAAGAATATAAGTTGTCATTAACGTATACTTACCAAACCCAAAAAAAAAAAAAAAGGAAAATGATATTTTTAGTGCATGTTCAACCCTCTTCAGCAAGAGAATGAAATTTTGCTTCTTTCCAACATACATAAAGCTATATCTAATTTAGACCTCATAGCCCTCAACAATAGCAGATTTTCCAATTAGTTTGTCCTCCAGGAGTACAATTGTTGATCTTATGTGCCATATCTAATCCAATGCCAGTGCAAATTTAGTTTATCTAAGTGAGATCAAGACAGCAGTAAAGATGGCTGCAAGCTTCCATTTCAAAAACACAGCACAGAGCCGAAATGCAAATCACTAATATTGCATGAGTGAATTGATGTAAGATAAACCAAGGACAATGTAAGAATGGTTGCAATCAACACACTGCCAGAAACCAAAGATAAATGAACTGCAAGCCCATATATGCACTGGAAATGCCAAAATGCTGGTATTCTTTTTTTTTTTCTCTTTTCCTTTTTCTCCTCATATCCTTGATGCACATGGAAGCTTATGGTTCTGATTAAATAATGCATTTCTATTGAATATCCAAGTACAAAATTACTAAACAAGCAATAAACTAATAAATGCATACAATCAAAATAAGATAGACAACATCAGCATAATGTACGCATAAAAATCTAGTTCCTTTTACTTTTGCGAAATAGTCTAACACCTAACCCAATAGAGGTATGTCTCAGTTTAAGAAAATTTCCCACCAAAAACATCATACCAATTTACAATATTTAAACATAACTGGTTGTATCATAAATTTTCTCTACTTTCCTGGAAGAATATTTTCAAAATTATATAAGCACCAAACAGAACATAACAACAAATTGCACAGTACTTTTCCCTTTCCGACAAACATTTGATCTACCATTCATTATGGATTAGAAATAGAAAATTGAAATGTCAAAGAAAATGGAGCAGTACTTTTACCCTTTCCAACACATGCATTTCATCTACCATTTATTATGAATTAGAAAAGCAAATTGAAGAAGCATCAAAGATCTTACTTGCATTAATAATTTCCATGTTGGATGAAAATTTGGATGGCAAATCCGATAGAAAACCATAGATTTCAAGAGCTTGTTTTAGTTCACAATAGTTTGGTAACCAGTCAATTTTGATCTGCAGTAGACCAACCTGATTTATCATGATGGCAGATAAACTATGTTGTATATAGAATGCTGACCTAGAAACTTATAACTCACTTTAAACTACAAGAAAATTTTGCCTCGAATAATTCTAAACGAAATAGAGATCCATATTACCGTGCTTTTAGGTGAGACAATAGCTGTCCAAAAGTCACAGGCAGATGCACTGAGCACTTCCTTTGATGAGTACAACACTAACAAGACAGATGAAAGGACTTGGTGAAATGATGTAACTACAGAATCGATAAGCTTGGAAGAATAAAATTCTTACTCAAACCAAATGTCCAAGTTGCTATGGATTTTTCTACATGACCGCATGTATAGACCAAATTCAACAGCCATCCATTCACCAATAAGCTCTCAAGGAAGGTTTCTCCTACAACAACAGAGCAAATGCATGGGTGGATATTAAACTTTCAGGCCTTTTGCTTCTAATTAGGTAGAAAATATGTAGAACTTAAGAAACACAAATACAAAGAGGAAATACAGACATTGTGTGGATATGGCAAAACAATATACTTTGTATTAGCTATATGCGTGAATATGATATTTATAAGAACACTGGTTAAATATTCAATCCATAATTCAAACATATTTTAACACATAAAAAGTAAAAAACATACAACAAAAAATTTTATGATTTTAGGAGTTTCAATTGCCCAATCCCAAATGCCTTAATAATGTTTCAAGAAACAATATGATAAAATAATAGGACATGCTACAACATGTGCTTTGTTAGGTGTAGTGCGTCAATCAGGCATTTCAACATGTTTGATAAGAATGTATGCACCATAAAGTCATTAATCAAAAAATATATGTTCCCTAAATGTTGAGCACAAATACAGCACCCATCTTATCGTTTAGAACCAAATGATACGTAAATTGAATTTTTTTATTTTTTATTTTATATTTTTTTGATAAATAAGAATATATTGTATGAGTGAGCAAATTGATATTTCAAAAAGCAAACTAAGAATATATTATCCCTCAAATAGGCAGAAACTAAAAAGGATTTAAAGGGGGAAAACCTTTTTCAATGTCAAGTGCAACCAGTGAATTGAGGTTACTGTCCATAAAAGACTGCAAAAGCCCACAACTTCGAAGTTCATTAAATTCCAATAGTGGTCGAGTTTTCTGCAAATTGCATGGAGGAAGTGTATATTATAATCTATCCCACCTAAAATTTTGTAGAAAATTCTAAGACAACAAAATCAATGTGAAGTTCCAACAGCTCATATATAATACCTGACTTCCAAAAATTTTAAGACCCCAGAAGTAGATCTCATCCTCACCACTTATTTGTCCCATCTACATAATGAGGTTCACATTTGTGATTTGAAAGCAATGATTAATATAAAAATCAAATTATCAGGAGAAAACAAAAAGGCAAACAAAGGATTGTGCCTCTTTTTGGCATTTTTCAACACACTCGGACAGTTTAGCTACTCTGCCATCCTCATCCTCATCTGAATCATAGTTTTTTTTAGCCTTTGCCTGTTTTGATTTCATCTCCAGTTTTTTATTCTCCTTTAAATAATCATTCACTAGATCATCCAGACCTATAAGCTTCTTCCTGCAAAATTAATACCAATCATAACATTAAGTTAGATGCATTTCATAATTAATAAGCACCGTGATATCCTAATGTCAATATGGACTCCAATCTTGAAGTTGCACACAATTCATGGGGTTATATAATAAGAAAAGTGAGGTGGGGAGAATGTAGAGGATAATCTGCCTGTAAAAGTGGCATGGAGTGAAATAGGAATTCAATTTTTTTAAGGTAAATTATTATTCTGTCCTCAAACTTTGCTTCAGTATTTAGTGCTACGCTCCAACTTTTATTTTATCTATTTGTGCACTCCAACTTTCATAACAAATGTAAGAAAAATATTCATACACACTGTGTGCTTCCTACTTGAGCTCAATGTAGAGTTTAAACTAAGAAATATGATAGCCCATCGAAGCAAGGCAATGAAATGAAATCACCAGCAGTTCCACCTATAGTTTGAATTTAGTTTAAGGTGTAGCCGATGCAAATTAACAGACGACAAAACAAAGTTAAATTGTGGCACATCCAATAATCAATTAGACTAAATTGAATTAATTTATGTAAGTTCAAGGGCTCAAATAGAAAAATATAGAGAGGTAAAACAAAAAGTTAGAGATGACCCAGAAAGTTTGGGGAAAACAAATAGAGGGTGAAATCAATAGTTAACTATTATTTCATCACTGGCATATACATAATACATAGGTGTTAATGTATGTGTGCGTATGTTTTACTAAGGCTCTGTTGCAATAACTACAAATTTCAAAGCAATGGATTTGAGTTTAACTTATATTAAAATATAAGAGATATGGTTAGTTTGTATAAGAACACGTGGAAGATTCCTAATAATTACAACTCAAGTAATAAAGTCACTATGTCCTAAAATATCAGGACCCACTATTATGGAAGATTTCGAATAACTAATTTTTTGTGTTCATTTTGAATCTCTAATAGTGGATCATGTTAAAATAATGTTATCTAGAAAGTGGATCATTTTGGTACATGGAAGGAAAACGATAATGCGATACGCTTGTACTCTAAAATGCAAAATGATGGGAGGATATGCTTCTCATAAAGTTGCCATATTACTAAAATGTTTTAGTATATAAAAGAGACAGACTTAAATAAATAAATAAATAAGAAAGTTAAACAGTATAAACATTCATAAAACTAAGTATACTTTCTATTTGATATGAATCTGTACTCATCCTTTTGAGAAAAACTTTGGTTATCAATGTTGAAATTGAGATTCTTCCTAAAATTGATTAAGGATCCATAAAATTGAATCAAAAAATTACAAGAGTTCACCTACCACAAAATAACAACACCTTAAAAATGTAAACATACTTGTAAATACTATGACCGGGCATTTTACTTTATATATTACTCACTAATATTGCCAATTTTCCATCTCGTATAAGAAAAGGTTAATTAAAGCTAAAAACACCCATATATTCGATATCTTAAATGATATAATAGCATTCTTGCTTCACATGCCAAACAAGCTCCATCAAAATGAGAATAAACTAACACTAAATAC
>JAVXUM010000036.1:11816822-11830297 GCA_035590655.1 Pouteria glomerata
ACTAATAAATACAAACGATTTTAAGCGAGCTCTTATTATTCTTATTTTATTTGAAAACTAAACTGTTCAATGATAGATACTCTGATCAAGAGTGATTCATTGGTGATTAAAAGTGCGTTTGAAGTGATAAAAAGTAAGATAAAATGAGATAAAATAAGATAATTTATGAGTTCATAATTCGTGCAGTGAGATAAAAAAGTAAATAATTTTTAAAAATTTTTAAAATTTTTTTATCATTTTTTAGTTTTTTTTTTTTGTAACTCCGAAACATAAGAATAGTAAAGGCGTGGGCCTTTCTCAATCTTCTTCTCCCGCACCGTTCGTAAAGAGTACCACCTTGGGGCTACTCTATCACGTTAACATCAATAATATTTTATTATTTTATTTTTAAAAATAAAATAACAAAAAAACTCATAATTTAACTATTAATTAAAATTAAAAAAAATATATATATAAATATAAATATGCAACACAAATAATGTTATATAATAACATTGAAAATACAAACAATAAAATTTAAAATTCTCCCTCATCTTCATTTTCTATTTTCTTTCTTAAGTTGTAGACAAAACCTAAAATTTCTAATGAGTTTAACTTTAGTTTAAACAATTAATTTATTCATTTCAATTATGTTACAAACCACATTAGCTGCAAATGAAGCCTGAATTTCTAATACCATCATTAAACAATTTGTTCATTTCAATTGTGTTGAGAACTATACTAATAATCAATAAACAGTCGACAACTATTGTTTTTCAAACTTTTACATTAAAAAGGCACTCTTCTCTTAAGTAAAAAAATAAAAAATAAAAAATAAAATTAAGGCTGGCTTGGCAGGAATTAAAGGACCCTAATAGTGGCTGATTTGGTAGTCATGTCGTGTGTGAAACCACCTACAAGGCAAAAAAGAGTAAAGTTGCCAGAAGGAAGGTCTCATTTTTTGATGTGGCTCTCAATACAATTGTTATTAATTTCTTTGAAAGTTTCAAATATATATTTTTTTATTAACCTACTGTGGTCACCAGGTAAACTTTTTGTTATGGTGGGGTTTTTCTAAATTATTTTATACTCTCACGTACTTACATATATAAATTAGAATAAATTACAGAAATTATTTACACAATTTACATTGAATCCCATATTAGTTCCTATAATTTCAATTCTAACCGGTAGTTTCAAATTTCTAACGTTCTAAAATAATATAATTAAGATGAATTTATTTGTACTCATAAATAGATTATTGTACTAACTTTATTTTTTTATTAAATAAAATTACACAAATGTTCTTATTCTTTTAACAAGATATGTTATATATATAATTTTAATGTAATAAATAATTTTTTACAAAAATAAGGGTAATTGTGAAATTTTATTTACTATCTCAATCTAAATATACGTGTATGATGTTATCCCATTAACTATTATTAGAACAATAATTAATTCTGTAATATTTCATCCCTAAAATTTTTACTTCATACCAAAAGTTATCCAAAGATTATCATTTAATCCCTTAGAAAACATAATTAACTGAAAATTAAAAATTAAAACCCTAATATTTATTTACCCGCTTTTAAAATCCAAATTAAACACAACCGAATGATTCATATTTTTTTTTTTTTATTAGAAGAGCAGTGTATTATCAAATAAAATTAATAACAATGAGTAACGTCTAATTTACCTACATAAATATAAACTACGAATGACGTCAATATATAATAATAATTACAAGTCCTGGACGATATTGGAGAAGACTATATCTATTACATGCATTTCCTTAACCTCCAAAGAATATCGACTTCTTCTAATGGAACTTTGGCATTAATATTAATAATGCTTATAAAAAAAGAAAAAAGGAAGGCACCTTGATTTGTATGATAAGGGTGTTTGTTGACCATCACGTAATCCTCTTTTGTCTTAATGAACTAATTGGCGTTCTATGCCGGCCCTTAAATTAATGAAATGACCACATCAAGATGATTACTACGTTTAACATATCTGGCTACTTAATTTTTTTTTTTTTTTTCTAATCTGACCTTTATAAATATTTAATTAATCCGCCAGCCGGCATTCAAGTTCCCCAATCGTTCAGGCAACGTAATTAGTTGTCATTATCTATAATATATGAATAAATTATCTTGAAGGTGTTTAAAGGTATAATTTTTACTAAATTTTGATATTTTTTTATTAAAAATTATAATTATAATTTTTAGTATGTTTAATGAAACAAATATTAATTTTTAGTAATTTTTTGTAATTTTTAAGTGTTTGATAATATTTTTGATAACTTTTAATATTTTTTAATAATTTTTAATAACTTTAAATAATTTTCAACAATTTTTAATAACTTTTAAATTAAGAATTTATTGTAAAAAAATAGAAACTAATAGAAATTAATGATTTACCAAGCATTCAACAATTAAAAGTTAATGATTTTTTGTAAAAAATTTTACCATCAAATGCTCCCTTGTTTGATTCAGTTCCTTCTTCCAACCAATCATGCGCAATCTATAACTTTAATATTATACTGAACCCTGAATTTATTTACGAGTGATTAAGGATTAATGCAACCAATTCCACAGTCATATATTCGTGGTAGTCCTCTTCGTTACTCCAGTACAATAAGTCATACAGGTATATTAATGCATCTAATGAGATGTTTGGAATTATAACAATTAATATAAATTTTTCAAATTAAAATTTTGTTTGAATAAAAATTTAAATTTTGTAAAATATTATAAAAATATATAGAGTTTCAAACACTCCATCCCCCCTCTCTCTCTATATATACATACATTTTATACAATGCTGCACTCTACCAGTATTAGAATTTCAATTTTTTTATTAGAAACTTTCACTATAATTTAACACTTTATTTAAAATAATAAATTTGATGAAATTTAATTTTATCTAATAAGAATTATCACTAATTTTTATATTTAAAATCAAAATAAAATTTTATAAATTGAATTTAATTTTAATTTCATACCTTAAAATTTAAAATTTTTATATAATTTGAAATCTAACCCAAACAATAAAATTTTTAATAAGAATTCCTAAAATTTTTAAGTCATTTAAATAAGTGGATAAATTTATCCTTATATTTTATATTTTTTATATTTTCTATTTCTTATTAGTATGATCAAATTTAATATATCTCTTAAATTAATTAAATTCAATTCTTAAATTTAAATATGTGTTCTAAATATAAAATTTTATTTATTAAATCAAATTAAGTTAATTTTTCCCCTAAAATCAATCCAATTCTCAGAAACGAATATTTTTAAATAGAACGTAAAAATTTATTATGCGTATATTTTTATTAACCTACTGTAATGACGTTGAAAACTTCTTGTTGTGGCGGGGCTTTTCTTTTGTTCAAATATTTTATACTCTCACATACATATATATACAAATATATATATATATATAGATAAATTACCCTTGTACTCTTATATTTAAAATAGTTCTATTTGACTAACATCTTCTCATAAGTAATGAATCAATTATTTTAATTTTGGCTAATTGAATTTTCAATTCAAATAATAACTTGAATTTTGAAAAATTATTTAAATATATTTTATTTTAAAATACATTTATTATAAAAAAATATCTTTCAACAACGCATTGTTATATTGAATGACTAAATAATATGGGATACGCCTATACCGCTTCTATTAAAAAGTTCTTAACTTTCCTTCTACATTTCTAATAAATTAATAATCATTAGCCACTCATAGATATCTATAACAAAAAAAAAAAAAAAAGAAATTGGCAAATAATTTTTTAAAAAATATTATACATAAAAATAATTTTACTTCTAGGTTTTTTTTCTAACTATCATTTATGTGATAATTATACATAAAATATGTCAAGGTGATCTCCCCCAATTATAAATAAATAACTTTGCACATTTTTTTTAATACTAAGGATATGTGAGACAGATTACATACATCTCAACTAATCTCTAAGATCTTAGAGTTAACAACTGAACAAACATTTTAATAATTTTAAAAAAATTCAAACTAGTAATACTATAAATAAATTAAAATCTTATAAGTTAAGCTACCAGACAGGATTAAGTAACTATGACCCGGCATAAAGAATTGGAAATATCTTTTTCAAATTTTGTACACTTCCTCCTTTTGCTAGTCAAAATGAGAAAAAACTTTCAAGTTACTGATTTGTTATTTTCTTGGAAAGTGAAGTGTTATTGCCCTTCCTATACACAATGACTCAAGGTTTACAACTGTAATGCTCCCAAAAAAAAAAAGATAGACAAGTGGCACCAAAAGAGGGTGCCAAGCCTTGTCGAGTCATCCCCTAACCTCCCCAAAAATTCTCTACTCATCGCACCCGCACAACGTCTCACCCGTGTAATAACAATGGGCCTTGCATGATTAAAAAAAAGAGTAAGAGAGCGAGACACAGAGGAGCAGTGGCTGTAGCACCACTGTTTGTCCCCCCCGGCCTGCATGAGTCACCCTTCCCTTCCTTTCCTCATTTATTGTGTAACCCTTCGGGTGTATATATATATATACATGTTATGTTATGGAAAAAAAAAAGAAAAAAAAAAGAGAAAAATAAGAAGGGAAAGTGAGGGCTAAGTTTGGAGATAGCGAGACTTGGTAATTTTGATATCGTAATTCGCGTGGCAGTGTCGAATCATAAAAATTTTGCCCGAGAAAAGAAATACAAAAGAGTAAAGTTTTAAACTTTGGGATTTCTTTATTTTTCCTTCAAATCCGAGGTAAGAAAAGTAGTGGTTTATATTAATGTATAACATGGTCAATGGCTCTGAAAAGTAAATAACGGGACTGTAATGAACCAGGTGCATTAAATTCTAATTTAAACTCATTCCTCAAGATCTCAGAATTCTGAGGCGTAACAGAATGGTATTAAAGCCAAGGTTTTAGAATATCTAGAGATCGTGGAAAATATATATCTTATGTGAAAAATTGTAAATTAATTGTTAGGAACATCTGGGATTTTTTATAAAAATGTGTTTCACAATATTTTATTTAAATAATATTTATTTATAAAATATGATTGTAGGATTAATTTGGATTTTCTTTATTTTTTAAGAAAACCCTCCTAACCGAGGACAGACTAGTCGAGTCAATCAAACCCTGGAGATAATCTAGCCTAATAATGATATTTTTATACATATTAATCCAGATGTGATGTTTAATCCCCCTGCTAATGTTGGACCGTTATACCTTACTGAAATTAGTCTGCCCCTATACGCCGTCTTGCAACCTATAGTGATTCTACAACCTACACCAACCACGGTGTACATCAATGTTGGGAAATAGAAGAGAAGTACCGAGAATGCTATGTCATATGCTGGGACAGGGAATAGACCCCAGGTGTGCCCCAATTACCAATAAACGGGCCATGTATAGCAGCGACGCCTTCCCAGCCCACCAAGATGCTATTCCTGTGGTCAGCCTGGTTACATCCGTAGATTTTGAAGGAATCACTAAAAAATGATAAAAATGCTAGTTTTTAGAATATAACGGCTAGTTGTTAGTAGTCCTAATATAGAAAGGGAGAAATTTTGTTGTACATCTCTCCCTCTCTATTAACTAGTTGTGGAATAGGGGTATTGTTTTGAAAGGGGACTCCGAGAAAATTTTGTAATGTATATAGATCAGAATCCCACTTTTCTTTTCTCTTCTAATATAATGTAAAATATCAAGAGTTTACTTATAAATAAAATGGTTATGTTTTTTTTTTTTCTTTTTTCTTTTTTTATAATATTGCCACTATATTATGGGTATCTTTAGATATTATTTGATAATTTGGTATTAAATTAAACCTTTTTCTATTTTAGTATGTCACGACGTGGAATTCAGGACCGGGGTCAAGGCTGAGGTCAAGGACGAGACATGTGTAGAGGAGTTCCCATTGTCAACGACATTGGAAATAATATACCTATTCTGTAAGGACAAGAGTCACACTGTAGTTCTGCAATTGAGGTCTATCCCAAAGTTTAATAAGAAAATCCACGAAGAAAAAAGGAGCACACTTAGGTAGCTGAGATTCCACAGGCTGCGACAATTGTTAACACTGGGGTGATATTGTAATAGCTAGTTGAATTATTAATAAATGGTGGGGCAAGAGCAGATCCTACAAACCAACCTTAAACCATGATACGGATATCAAGCCATATCAAGGAGGAGATGCAAGTGACCTATTATCCTATCCTGTTGGTCCAATCACTCGAGTAAAAGCAAAGCAATTCAAACAAGCAGTGGGGATTATGGTTCGTGATCTTTGGAGCAAGAACGAGCTTAGTCCAAACTTCGAAGATGTGCCGAATTCAGATGCGCCGAGTTTCTTTCAGTGCAATTTAATAATGTGGAGCGGTGATTAAATGAGGAATAATCCAGTGTGCACGGGTGCATATGTAACCATGTGTGGATGGCAGCAATTAAGGAGACATAGCCGAATGTAATTATGAAATCAAGTGCTACAAGGAAGTTTTCTATTTTATTATTATTTATATATATATTAATTAATAGGTAGTATAGAATAGGAAAGTTTTTTATTTTCCTAATACAATTAGGATTAAAACTTTAGGAAGTTTTATGACAGTTTAAACTCTTATATAAGGGTGCCAAATTCTATAATTTGGAGACAGATTGCTTCATTATTTTTCTTAATAAAAAATTCTCTTCTTATTATTCTTTTGAGAACTTGAACTTATCAAGGCTATCTTGTAACGTTCAATTAAACTTATCGGGCAAGGTTACGAATTTACTTGTTTGTGGCATCAAGTGCGTTGATTAGTTGACTCGGGTTCGTCAACGAGTCACGTTTACATTGAGGTTAACAATCACAAGTTCGATTATGGGTTGAGGTGTTAAATTCTTATCATTCAGATCATTGTAGGATGATCCATTCCGCATCAAGTTAGCGTCAAACCAAACCAGACATGTTAGCAAAATTTCAAAGGTTGAAGCCTCCTACCTCCGATGGTACCCCTAACATTGAAGTTGTTGAACTATTTCTTACAGAATATGAAAAAATCTTGGTAGCCATGGAGATAACTGACCATTTAACTAGAATTAATTTCATTACTTTCCAACTAGTGGGACGTGTGGGAAGTTGGTGAAGCAATATGTGAAATTTCAGGAGAGCCACATGATTGACTTGGGAAAAATTCAAAGAGAGATTCAAAGATTACTTTTTTCCGTAATCCTTGAAAGATGCAAAAAGGAAAGAATTTGCTAACCTGATCCAAGACTCCATGACAGTACTAGAATATAAGATGTGGTTTTCAAATCTGTCTGAGTTTGCTCCAAAACTTGTTTCGACTACCCGCCTCAAGTGCAGAAAGTTTGAATGAGGATTACAGTTAGCTTTACGAGGATGGATAGTTCCACTTAGGCTTGATGATTATAAAGCCCTAATAAATCGAGCAATGATATTAGATAGAGACATGACTGAGACCAAGAATATTTAGAAAGGAAGGCAGAATAAGAATTCGGTTCTACTAGGAATTGCTAACATGAAAAGGCCAAGAGAAGGGTTGTTCCCACCACCACCACCACTGTCATACCCACAACCTAGTAGAGTGGCACCGTCACAATCAAGGGCTCCTATGAGGTCACCTTTAGGATAGGTGTTTTGTTATAACTGTTGACAGTTTGGACATAAGAGAAATAAATGCCCAAGACAACCAATAAGGCAGACAAACCTAGGCGGTGGCAGAAGCGGTGGGAGTATTAGAAATTATTATAACTGTGGCCAATCAAGTCACCTTCATAGGAATTATCTACAAGGTAGAGAAAGATTCTCACCAGTCACTCTAAGGGAGCAACCCTCAACCTCACAGTCAGTGCAACAACCCTTTTCGAAAAGATATAACCCTCATAGCAGTATGCAAAATGGGACTCAGCAACCGCAATGCAGGGGGGCTCAACTAAAGCAGACAAGGGGTGGAACATCTAATGTTTAGACCCAAGAAAGTGCTTATGC
Organism: Pouteria glomerata; assembly: GCA_035590655.1. Taxonomy (NCBI): domain Eukaryota; kingdom Viridiplantae; phylum Streptophyta; class Magnoliopsida; order Ericales; family Sapotaceae; genus Pouteria; species Pouteria glomerata. The sequence goes on from JAVXUM010000036.1 coordinate 11,824,806, forward strand.
GATCATTCTATTAGAAGCCTTAGTCAAGCCAATGGTGGCTCGAGATACATTCCTTATATAGACTTCTTATGCCACTGTACTTGTTGATACTGGTGCATACTATTCTTTTATTTCTGTTACTTTTGTTTCTACTTTGGGACTTGAAATACAACCATTAATACTCCCATTATGCATAGAGACCCCTATTCCTAGTCATTCTTTACTAACCAGAATATGTAAAGGGTGTGAACTAGTGATTAAAAATACCCTAGACAGTCAAGAGTATCACTCAACCTTTGATTTAATTGTGATAGAAATGCAAAGTTTTGATGTTATTCTTGAAATGAATTGGTTAGCAATATACCAAGCCAAGATCGACTGTCATACAAGACGGATAACTTTGTGTCCTCCAAAAGGCAAATAAATGTAGTTTTATTCAGATCGCCATAGTTTTGAGGTTACACGAACCGTAGATAGGCAAGGATGGGTAGATTTGTGCAATCTTGTTATCAATTTGACAATAGTAGAGGGTGAAACTGGTATGAATATCTAGAGGTCTTTCCTGAAGATTTACTTGGATTGCCACCTGAGAGAGAAGTGAAATTTTGCATTAATGTAATATCTGGCATTAAACCTATCTCCATCGTTCCTCACAGATTAGCACCAACAAAATTAGTGGAGTTAAAGAAACAGATAAAGGAACTTTCAGCTAAGTGACTCATCAGACCTAGTATTCAACCTGGGGTGTACCAATTTTGTTTGTAGCCAAAAAGGATGGAACTCTAAGAATATGTATTGACTACCGCAAGCTCAATCGAGTGACCATCAAGAATCGATATCTTTTACCAAGGATTAATGATTTATTTGATCAATTGAAAGGAGCAACGGTGTATTCCAAGATTGATTTGTGATCTGGTTACCACCAATTGAGAATAAGGAAAGAGGATATCCCTAAAATAGCATTCGGGACAAGATATGGACACTATGAATTTCTAGTGCTACCATTTAGGTTAACTAATGCCCCTGCAATATTCATGGACTTGATGAATAGGATGTTTCGGGAATACTTAGACAAATTTGTTGTTGTGTTCATTGATAATATGTTGGCATATTCTCAAAATGAAAAAGAATAAACAGAACACTTGAGAAGAGTGTTGCAATTTCTAAATCATCAATTATATGCTAAATTCAGCAAGTGCAAATTTTGGCTTAAAGAGGTAAAATTTCTGGGACACATCATTTTTGCTAAAGGTGTAGCAGTAGATCCAATTAAAGTTGAGGCCATCTTGAACTGTCCCTGACACAAAATAATAGTTGAAATCCAAAGTTTCTTAGGATTAGCTGGGCATTACTGTAAATTTGTGTTATACTTTTCGAAGTTGACTACTCCTTTGACTAAATTGACTTAAAACAAAAACAAATTTGCATAGAATGAAGCCTGTGAAAAGTCTTATCAAGAAATCAAAGAAAGATTAACCACCACACCAGTATTGATTATTCTAGAAAGAAGACTAGGATATTCAGTGTATTATGATGCTTTCGGAGAAGAATTGGATTGTGTACTTATGTAGAATGGGAGAGTAGTTGCTTATGGGTGAATGCAACTGAAGACTCATGAGTAAAACTACCCAATTTATGATTTAAAGTTGGCAGATGTTATCTTTGCACTAAAAATCTGGATACATTACCTATATGGAGAAATGTTTGAAGTATTTTTAGATCATAAAAGTTTAAAGTATTTCTTCACCTAGAAATATTTGAATCTGAGATAGAGAAGGTGGATAGAATATTTGAAAAATTACAATTTTAACTTACAGTATCATCCAGGTAAAGCTATTGTGGTTGTAGACATTCTTAACAAAAAGATTCATTGTGATTTAGTAAGTATTACTATAAGAGAATGGGCCATGATGGAGAAATTAGGTGAATTTAATCTTGAATGGAGAGAGTAAGGTGAGCAAGGAATATTGTATACTTCAATCATGTAGCCAGTCATGACAAGTAGAGTAATTGAGTCACAAGAATCAGATAGAGAAGTAGAAAATGCCCAGGTAAGACTAAGAGAATTAGTTAAGATGTCAGGATGGACTATAAGTGATGATAGTACGGTTAAGTATCAAAGGAGAATTTTTGTACCATTATTGGTTCTGGATAACGTCATGAGAGAATTTCATCATTCCCAAGTGGCAATACATCTGGGAGGTATGAAGCTGTACCGCGATCTGAAATGAAAATTTTATTGGCCTGAAATAAAGAAAAATGTGATAGATTTCATCAGCAAGTGCTTGATTTGTCAATAAGTTAAGGCAGAACATCCGAGGTCAGTAAGATTGCTACTGCCATTACCAGTGTTTAAGTGGAAATGAGAGCATGTGACCATGGATTTTGTAACAAGATTGCCAAAAACTAGAAAGGGTTATAAGGTAATATGGGTGATTGTGCATTGTCTAACCGAGTCTGCTTATTTCTTGCCAATTCGAAGGACAGACCCAATGGATAAGCTAGGCAGATTGTATATTTAGGAGATTCTCAAATTTCACTAGACTCTGGTATACATTGTTTCAGATCGAGATTCCTCTTTTGTCTCCAAGTTTTGACAGAGTTTTCAGTTAGCAATGGGAACAAAATTGTGTTTTAGTACTGCTTATTATTCATAATCGGATGGACAATCTGAATGCACTATTTAGGTTTTAGAAGATCTACTACGAGCATGTGTATTGGACTTTAAAGGTTGTTGGGAAATTTGTCTGCCACTAGTAGAGTTTGCTTATAACAAACAACAGTTACGAAGCTAGTATTGAGATAGCACTATTTGAGGCTTTGTATGACAGGCCATATAGATTACTAGTTTGTTGAACTCAAGTTGGAGAAACAACAATGATTGAGCCAAAATTAGTTTAGGAGACTAATGACAAGATCAGAATTATTAGGTAACAATTGGAAATAACACGTAACAGCCAAAAGAGTTAAGCAGGCTAGAGACGTAGACCATTGGAATTTCAAGTAGAAAATCATGTGTTTTTGAAAGTCTTGCCACGAAAAGGGTAGTTCCGATTCTGCCAACAAAGTAAATTGTCACCCGAATACATTGGGCCATTTGAGATTCTAACAGAAGTTGAACAGGTTACTTACTAATTAACATTATTGCCACAACTATTAGGAATACATGAGGTATTTCATGTGCCTATACTTTGCAAGTATGTTTCAGATCCTACCCATGTATTAGATTGGACTGGATTTGAAGTGGATCCTAATATGGCATATGAGATTAGACGAATTTGAATTTTGAATTCTCGAAATCAGGTGCATCAAGGAAAATTGATTTCATTGGTTCAAGTGTTATGGTAACATCGCGATGTGGAAAAATCAACCTAGAACATGAATCTTGAATGCAAGTTTTATTTCCTTAATTATTTATTTAGTTATAAGGTTGTAACTGTCTTTCTCAAGTATAGCAACTGAATTAAAGTTTCGAGGACGAAACATTTATAAGGAGGGAAGAATGTAATACTCCGAAAAAGAAAAAGACGGACACGTGGCACCCAAAGAGGGTGCCTAGTCTTCATGAGTCATCCTCTTACCCCCCTATAGCTTGCGTGAGTCACCTTTCCCTTCCTTCCCTTATTTGTCGTGTAACCCCCCAAGTGTATATATATATGTTACGTTATGAAAAAAAAAAAAAAAAACAGAGGATAATTGGGGAAAAAAAAGAGAGAAAAATAAGAGAGGGAAGTGATGGTTGAGTTTGGGAATAGTGAGACTTGGTAATTTTGATGTCATAATTCGAGTGGTGGTGTCAGATCGTGAAAATTCTACCCCAGGAGAGAAATACAAAAGAGCAAAATTTTAAACTTTGGAGTTTCTTCATCCTTCCTTCAAATCTGAGGTAGGGAATTAATATATTATTTATACTTTTTATAATATCTTATTTAATAGGAAATGATTTTGAAAATGATTTTGACACATTTTGAAAAAGCAAAATATTAATTTTTTTTTTAACCAAACCTAATTTTTCTTTTAGGAAAAAAATGAAAAATAAAGGAATTGTAGGCCCGTAACTCCTTTGATTGGGCTGATATTAATTTTTTTTTTTTTGTTATGAAATTTTATAAAATCATAATCTATATATAACATATTTAATAGATGTGTAATCTTAGGTTAAAGTTTATAAATTATTAATTTAATATTAAGCTTGATAGCTGAATTTTCAATGATACTACATTGTGATTATATGTTCTATTTAATATTAAAACATACTATGATATATTAAAATAAGATGAATATGTGTTCATTGTGAAACAGATAATAATTTTTAAATGTAAATGAACGGTAATGGCAATGGAGACATAAAATTATGAAAGATATTACACTCACAGACATTCTCTTAAGCCTCAACAAAAGAGAAATTGAGACTTAAGAAAAAATTAATTTTGGAAAAAATAAGAATACTATACAAAATAGGGAGGGTCATGAGATACTTTTAGGTTGTAAGACCTTAAACTTGCGCAGGGTTGGGGAATCATGTCGGTGGACTAGTAATCCACAACGACAACGATAAATGGTAAGACTCATCGTGGCTCTTAAACTCAAATATATAAATAACGATGTAGTAGTGTTTCACGACTCGTATACATACATACGAATCGGCGATAATTTGGACTACCACTCTGATTGTGGGACAATCTGACAAAGTATCCTTCCCCACTTTGGGAAAAAGAAATAATAAATAAAGAAAGATTAATAAGAGAAATAAAAGTTACGAATTTATATTGTCGACCTATTTTGTTATGTGTTGATATTTTCAATAATTTTTTGTTATATTCATTGTTTTTATGTGATTCTTAAAATGTATTATAAAAGTATATTTTTATACATTATGCGTACAAGTGGTTTGGTGCTCACGTCCCCACAGACTGTATTAGAAGAGCAGAGCCTGAGACCTAGGAGGGCCGGTACTCTCGTTTGGAACCCTACAAATTTTTAAATAGTTTTAAATTTTATGTTTAAATGTGGAATCTCAAAAGTTTATGTGTATAGAAGTACTGCTTTATAAATAAATAAAATATATGCTATCTTGTTTAATTTAAATCTAAGTGTATATTTTATTAATAAAATAATCACTTCTATAGTTTATATTAGGGAGAATTGGAGGCCGGTCACATTTTACCAAAATATAAGGATTAAAGCCATAGTGAAAAAACTTGTTTGTAAATAAGTCACACATGCAACAAAATGACAAAAAAGGACATCGGTCTTTTTTTCCGTAAGCCGATGGTTTTCCGCCGCTTTCCATCTTCTTTACAATATCAATACAACTGTTTTGGTAACTGTTCGCGAAAAACCCTCGGCTCCTTGCATTACCTCCGAAAAAATCGTTGCATCTCTGCTCCAGCAAACAAATCATTGCATTTTCTGCTACAGCAAGCAAATCATTGCATTTTCTGCTCCAGCAAGCAAATCGTTGCATTTCTGCTCCAACAAACAAATCCAGAGTCGTTCGCAACAAAAAACGT
>JAVXUM010000036.1:11830397-11843473 GCA_035590655.1 Pouteria glomerata
TCAAATTTTTTAGCAAAAAAAATCAAGTGCTTAATATTTTATTATTTATTGATTTATTTTATTTTATTTTATTTTTTGAGTAAAAAATTAGTCCAGCGTGAGGTCAAAATCACACCAATACACCCTTAAAAATTTATAATCAGGTCAAATTATTATACTTTTTTGTTTGATTTTTTTAAAAAAAGTCATGTAATATTTTATTATTTATTTTATTTTTTGAATAAAAAATTAATTTAACGTGCGATTAAAATCACACCAATACATCCTTATAAATTTACAAAAACAGAATCGCGGCACAAAACGGTGCCGTTTTTGCACTACTGTTGCCGCTGCAGTAATCCTATTACTGCAGTTTCCCGCGTCCGTGCTGCCGCTGCAGTAATCCTATTACTCCAGCCCCCCGCGTCGGTGTTCACCTTGTGTTTGAAAAAGAGAGGACGACTAGCCAATCAACTGGAAATGATGAAATAGCCCAACAGATCTATCCCTTTGGCAATGCGATTCCCGGTATGCTTAGGAGTAGCGGTATCATTTCTGCACAGCCGGCAAAAGTTTCTTGGCATTCTCTGTGAGGGTCATCCTAGAGTTGTTATATATCTGATACATCCTTAATTTTTGGTGGAATAATTTGGTTTATTAATTGGAAAAATTAAGGAGCCCATTAAAAATCCAAATTTCCTTATTTATGGCTGATTTCATGTTTCGTTTGATAGTTAATTTAATTTATGCTTCCTATAATATTATTGCTCTAGTCTATGGAAGGTTAGTGCCTTGAAATGCGATTGAAAAATAATAAGTAATTGGAATCTAGCTACGTTTCCAAATTCACAAGTGTTTCGGATGCTTCCTCTTACAATCTATTTGGATTATTTTTGAATTTTTAATCCCCAATTTATTTGGTTGCAATTTTTACTTTTTTCCTTTTTTTTTTTTCAATTGAAACTCAACTCAGGCAGAGATCATAGATCATATTATCAGTATTAAATTTATAGCTTCTTGTTTGTGTGTCTTGAGATATACATTAATTGTGCATAGCATCTGAATTATTTGTTAAAGAATGAAAAATATATAAGATTGGTTATAAAAAATTCCTAAGAAATTAAGATAGTTGCTTTGGCACTTCTTCTACTTATATATATATACATATATTGCAAGCTTTCCCATCATGTTATTTCATACTACAGAACAAACAGGCCTTCATTGAATTCCACAGTCATTTTTAATTTTTTTCTCAATCAGTTTACTTTTATTATTTTGAGTTTTGCTGATTAACAAATTGCTTTAAGAGTATTGATTAAAAATTTACAAAGTGAAGACAACTGTCTAAAATAGTCATTCATCCAATTTTTAAAAAGAAATTATACCTACCTCGTTGAAACTTTTTTCAAAGATTTTAATTTTTTTTTTTTTTTTTAGCTCCAAACGGGGTGCTAGTTGGATATCTGCAAGATAGTTTTTTTTTTAAAATATATTTAAGTTTATTAGATAAAAATAATCCTATACAATGGTGTTAATTTGAATGTTGTAAAAATAATTATGATAAAAGACTATAGCATAAGTAAAAATAATAATAAAAAAATTAGTGAGATGTTATTAGGTACAAGCACCTAACAGCATTATATCGAAAAAAAAAAAAAGAAAAAAAAAAAAGGATACGTGTCTCAATTGATGTATCGGTGTACTATGGTCAGAGTCTGATTTAGTTAATTTGATTAAAAAAAATACAGGAGCTTAAAAAAATTACAAAATGGCATATTTATCAAATCTGACAGGTATTGTACATTTGCTAATTTAATATGAAAGTTAATTAAGTTATTAGAGTATTCACTTTTTTACAAAGATTGCTTTTTGTGAAAGGGTTAAAAATCCAGAAGGTAAGGTTGAGAGAGTAATTGTTAAGAAAGTAAAGTTTTAAATTTAATTATGTTTGGTTAGTAATGATGGTTGACTTTTAATCTCTTAACAATTAACTATGTTTGAAAGCTAAAAATGCAAATCTAAGCTAAAACAGGTCCAAGAGTAAATTAGTTAATTTTTTCATAAATTCTAATTGAGCCAAAATTTACGTAGCTCATAAGAAACGCTCATAAGAAACACGTCTGAGAAATATTTCTTAACTTTTAGGAAATTCAAATTGTAAATCTGAGTTAAAAATGACCTATAAGTTGAACGATAATTTTTTACCAGATTTAGATCGAACTAAAATTTACTTAGCAACTAAGATATATGTTAAGAAATATTTTTTTTTTTAAGTATTTTAGGAAGCCTAGAATATGAATAGGGGCAAAAAGTAAGCCAAAGATAAAATGATCATTTTTTTTTTTTTTTTGCTTGAGTTCTTGTTAGTCCAAATTTACTTAGCTATGCAAATCTTGTAGAACAATATTTCTCAACCTTTTGGAAGGACCTAAATATGAATTTTGGTGGAAAGTAGACTTCAGGGTAAAAAGGTCATTGGTAGGGGTAAAAGGGTCATTGTCTGTCTGAAATTTAGACTGGACAAAATTTACGTAAATAATAAGAAATATGTTAACGAAGACTTTAGGTTTTTGGGAAGGTCTAGAATTTGACCTGAAATGGAGCCATTGGTAAAATTTTAATTTTTTCTCTTGAATTTGTATTGAATTAAAATTTCCTTATTGAATAAGAAATTTATTGAAAAATATTTCTTAACTCTTTGAGAAACCAAGAATGTGAATCTTGGCCAAAAATAGAGCAAATGGTGAAATTATAATTTATCAACTCGAGTTTGAATTGGTCTAAAATTTTTCTTAGTTAATAAGAAATTTGTTGAGAAATATTTTTTACCTTTTAATTATAAAGCTTACAATATAAATCAAATTGATTAAGAGCAAGACAATGACTTGATAGAGATAAGATAGAACTGAATGTCTTTTTTAACACTTTTTATTTTAATAATCTTGATCTCTTTTATCTTATACTTGAAGTCAATATAGAATAATAATTATATGTTCGAGATGAGGGAGACGGACCCAAAAATTTTGTGTGGATAAGCACTAATTGTAAGATGCATAAATAATTAGTAAGGTTATATGAGTGGAATAAAAAGAGTTTGGCTATCGTTGAACATGAGAAAAAGAGAGAGAGATAGAGAGAAATGGTCAAAGTAGGTTAAATATTTATTTAATTATATTCAATAGACTAGGTTAAATATTTATTTAATTATATTCAATAGACTAGGTACAATTATATTAACGTGCATTAGACTAAATATTTTTTTTATTACGTGCATTTCTTTAACTTCCAAAGAATATCGACTTCTTCTAATGGAAATTTAGGTTTAATGTTAATAACGTTTTAAAAAAAAAAAAAAAAAGAAGAAGAGGAAGAAGAAGAAGAAGAAGGCACGTTGATTTTTTTTAGGTGTTTGTTGACCATCACTTAATCCTCTTTTGTCTTAATGAACTCATTGGCATTAAATTAATGAAATGACCATATCAAGATGATGACTACGTTTAACTAATCTACTTAATTATTTTTTTTCGATCTGACCTTTATAAATATTTAACTAATCCGCCGGCCGGCATTTCAAGTCCCCCCATTCACGCAACTTAATTAATTAAGTTTCCATTATCTATATATGAATAAATTAGTTAACCTGTTTGATTCAGTTCCTTCTTCCAACAAATCATCACAATCTATACTTTGAATACTATACTCATGGACTAACTCAAATAAGATTCAGATTTGGAAAATTATTTAAAATTTTATTAATTTTTCTCATAAATTATATTTTTTTATATTTTACTTTCACTATATTTTTATTTTTTATCCTTACTTAAAAAATGTAATTTTATTTCTACTAATTATAGATTCTGAGTCCGGCTTGGATTATAGTACTGGACCTTAAATTCATTTAAGGGTGAATAAGAATTAATACAACCAATTCCATCAGTCATTTATTAAATGCATCATTCACGTAGGTTAATGCATCTAATACCGACCTCTATATATATACTATGCATAATTTTTAAATAATGCCACTACCAAAGTTATTAATAAAAAATTTATATAAAAATAATGTAACATGGTATAATTGTAATTAAAAAATATTTTAATAAATTATTTATTTTAAATTGATTTACCAACAAAATGACCACATCATCCTGTTGGAAGATTCTAGTTAGAATTTTTTTTTTTTTTTTTTTTTTTTGAAAAGTGAGATATTTAAATAATCTATGTCAACTCACGGAAGATGTTTAAACACTAATTGGTCATAGAGAAACGTAATTTCATACAGGTGTTACTCCTATTTGTGATGCATATCTATCTAAGTGATGGAGAATTTAGTGCGCAAAAAATTAAGCTGCCATTTGATTTTTATTTGTATTTTGTATTTTTTATTTTTACTTTTTATTTTCTGTTTTATATTTTGAAAATCCAAAAACAGGGAAAACAGAAAACGATTTGATTCGATATTTTTTGTTTTTTTTGTATTTTGAGATTTTTCTTATTTTTAATTAAAAATGCTTAAAATAGTTTTTTATCATTTTATATTTTATGTGTAAACTTATTTTTTATTTTTTAAAATAAATTTTAAAAACTTAAGTGATCAGATGTGTTTTGAACTATTTTTCTTTTCTTTTTCAAGATTGCAAAATAAAAATCGATTCAAAATAGATATACCAAATAGTACTTATATTATGTATTATATCTATATATGAATAAGATTTATCTCTATGACGTTTGCAAGTTACAATTTTATCACTAATGACCATAATATTAGTTATATAATGAGTTTTACTTCCTTACTATTCCAGTAACGTGAGCCACAAACACTATTTACTCTAACGGAAATCATATAACTCTAACGGAAATCATATAGTCCCCGGGACATAACTCCGTAGTGAAAGGGCGAGAGTGAGGAATTTCAACTAGTGGCGGTAGGGGTTCAGATCCTTGTCAAAGCAGTACAAGCAAACCATTGCACCCTACTCTACTGAGATACATCCCGCGATTTACCTCCTTTACCAAATTCCAGGACAGAGATGGTAGAGGCCCTTAAGAGTCAAGACTGAGAATCAACCTTCTAACGGAAATCATATAATTAATTTTCACTTCAATCCAAATTAAATGAAGTTTATTTGTCCAGCTTTGAATTACCAATAGTCAGTTTTAACTTGTGTGACGCAAAAGTTATAAGACTTCCTATAAGAAAATGTTCTCATAAAGTATTATAGGTTCGTAAATGGATATTGGTACAATCACGCATAAATAAAAGTCCTAGAGCGTTGAAGGATCCTTTGTTCACCAAGAGTGACACTTGAATTTTTATATTTTAAAATTTTAAAAATTTAGAATCCACAATTTAGAGGTTTATCATTCAAACTACATGGGGATAAATAAAACTACGTGAGTTATGTGTTCAATTTTTGAAAATAAAAGATTAACAATTAATCATGACAAATGCTAAATAGTGCTATTGAGGCACTTGAGACATAAAGGCCTTTTAGAATGATAAAAAAAAAAAATGGTGCTTTTGTAATTGTAATTTTCTTTTTAGAAAAAAAAAAATAAATGAAAAAGTATTTTATCTATCGTGTACCCTCAACTACTACACTTTTATCGTATTGATTGTAGGATCCTTTCTCATATAACATTCATTCCTCAGTTTTTAATCCCTCTACGTAATGGACCCTTAGACAGCGTTTGATAGCAGCAACTTTTAACAAGTTTTGATAATTTTTTTTGTTAAAAATTATTGTAATTTTTAGTGTGTTTGGTTAAAAAAATGAAATTTTTAGTAACTTTGAGCAACTTTTACATATTTGATGAAATTGTTACTGTAATAGAACAAAAAAGTGATAACTTTTATGTATTTAGTAAACTTTTTTACTATAATAGAGTAAAAAAATATAAAAAAGTGAGATTTGCTATTATATCAAATTACTGTAATAAAGTAGAAAAATGGTAACAATTGAGATGTTATCAAACGTACAATTACTATAATAGTGGCAACTTTTAGTACTTTTTTGCTAAAATTTGTATGGCCAAACGGCCCTTAACAGCATATATAATGGACCCATAGGGTCCAGGGGCTGATTTTTTTAGAATGATTTAGTTGTCTCAATTTAAGTTAGTTAAAATTAATTTCAATTTAAATAAAAATTAAAATTAAAAAAATCTAATTAGAATATAAACAATACAAAATATAAAAAGTCATATCACATAAAAATACAATTAAATCATGACCATTCATTGATGCACTTCGGCCCTATGAAACTTATCATGTATGAATTTGTCAAGTTAATTCAATTGGGTCAAATATTTAACTCTCTTAAACGGATAACCACCTAACACTTTGTTCGGAGTGTAGAAAATTAATATAAATTTATAAAAGTTGCAGTTTTATAATTTGTACAAAGTTAAGAGTTTTATGGAACTTTTACAAGTTTATAATGTTTTATTGGGCTTCAGGTTAATTTGATAAGTTTAGGATAAAATTGTTGTCTCACTGCTTGGTGTTGACAGAATACACCATTGTTTTTTCAACTCCTTTTCAACCTCTTTCCCAGCCAATTTGCAATTCGAGACAGAATATACCATTGTTAAACAGGATCAATAATTTGCTCTATTTTCTTTGAAGACTTTATTTATTAGTTTACGCTGGTTTTATACTTTTAACGCGTTTTAATTGACTTGACTTGCTATCTTTCTACTCCACCTTAATTATCAAGTACATCATTATATATATGGAGCATCTTCTATAATTATTATACACTACAGACATTGATCACTCAGTCCTTCCTATAGTCTCTATAGAGATCTCTTTAATCGATCAATGGCCACCCAAAGAGTAGAAGAAGGCTCTTCTTCCACATCTCCACATACTTATCATGTCTTCTTGAGCTTGAGAGGTGAGGACACTCGAAAGACATTTACCGACCATCTTTACACTGCATTGATTAATGCAGGATTTCGTACCTTCATAGACGATGATAGTATAGGAAGAGGAGAAAACATCAAGCTTGAACTGCAAAGAGCAATTCAAGAGTCGAGGATTTCAATTGTGATCTTCTCAAAGACCTATGCATCTTCAAGCTGGTGCCTCGACGAACTTGTGATGATTCTCAAACGCAAGAAGTGCTCTGCACACGTAGTTCTGCCCATCTTTTACGGCGTGGATCCATCTGAAGTTAGGAGGCAGACGGGAGATTTTGCGGAAGCATTTGCAAGGCATGAAGAGGGATTCAAGTCAGAAGTAGGTGGAAGAAACGATGAATGGATGAAGAGAGTTAAAGGATGGAGGGAAGCACTTAAAGAAGTTGCAGATCTAGCTGGGATGGCTTCACAAAACCAATCAAATGGGTACGTAACGTATGTATATAAAAAAAATAAGAACTGGAATTCTAAAATGATTTATCTATTGCACTTTTAGAACAACCAAACCAACCTTTAGTGATAACTCTACTGTTCCAAGGCATCCATCAAAAAAATCAAAGTGTAAGTAAATTTCTGGAAGACATGGCATCTAAATGGATAAATTCTCATGATACACAAAGCATGCTTTGACATCCGAGGCCTACTTACTACTTAGTGCCGTAATGGTTACCATAGAAAAAGTTTTCGGGAGATGCTCACACAATTAAAAAGAACTTATTAAAAGTAAATGTTAGAACAAAAGCTAGAAATTATGGCAATCACACGCAGATAATTGAAAAAGAAGAAACACCCAGATTTACGTGGAAAACCCTTTCGGGAAAAACCACGGGCGAAGACAGCTGCAATCCACTATGTAAAATCAAAGGGTACAAAAGATGGAGAGTATTAACCCTAGTTCCACGAACACATCGCTACCATCACAGATCTCCTTGAAAAACCCACATCAGGTCGCCACAAATTTCGTCGGATCGGGTCACGAATTGAACTGGGTCAAAAACCGATTCAAGACACACAATAACAGTAAATAATTAAATCCAAATTAGTGGTGTCAACTAAATGGAACTTCATGTTTAAAGAATAAAGTTTGTGATCGTGGAAAATGAGAGGCCAATTCATTGAACAGCGCAAATTCAAAACAGAGATGCTGTATTGGGGCTTTTGGAGTTCTTTAAGTTTGTTTAAAATATGATTTCAGTAAATTTTCAGTATTTAGAGTGCAAATAACAAAAAAAGATGGAAAGATGAATAATAAAAATTCATTCGAGCAAATACATTTTTTTGACTTTTTGTGTCAGAACCTTTTGAAATTTGTAGATATTTTATTGGAATTTGTTGAGATTTGTAGAAATGTGGAGATTTTATTAGAATTTGTAGAGATTTAAATAGATTTTTAGAGATTTATATAGGTCAAGGTGAATTTCTTTTTTTTTTTTTTTTGGTAGAAATTTGAAGAGATTTGTAAATTTTTTGTTATTTTTTGCACTTCAAACAGTGCCACTATTTGTTGAAAATTCTAAGATTTATGTTCGTTTTTTTCCCTCATAACTCAAGTATATTGATATAAACCTTTTGATTTGCGACTGATAGTTGTTTATAAAGATTAAGATAACTTGGACATATTGTTGTTTTTATTTCTAGTCAATATATTTTATTGAGCTTCATTTTCTTGTCTTGATTGCAATCCCTAGGCATGAATCAAAGTTCATCCAAAAAATTGTCAAAGTAGTTGAAGACAAACTGCATCGCACAATCTTGAGTGTTGGCCCACATCTAGTTGGAATACATTCTCGATCTAGAAACATCAATCTATGGTTAGAAAATGGATCAGCCAATGCTGGTATAGTTGCTATTTGTGGAATGGGTGGCATGGGGAAAACAACTATTGCTAAATTTATTTACAATTCAAACTTTTCAAGGTTTGAAGGTAGCTGTTTCCTTGCAAATATAAGAGAGATTTCAAAACGACAAAATGGATTAGTTGATTTACAAAGGCAACTTCTTTCGTCTATTCTATCGGAAAGAAATAATGAAATACACAATGTTGATGAAGGGATTGTTAAAATTAAGGATGCCTTGTGTTGCAAAAGAGTTCTTATAATTCTTGATGATGTGGATAAACAAGACCAATTAGATGCGGTACTGGGAATGCGAGATTGGCTTTCTCTGGGTAGTAAAATCATCATTACCACTAGGCATGAGCGGTTGGTAAGGTCTCATGAAGTTTACAAGGTGTACCGAGTTAGAGAGTTTGATTGTAATGAATCCTTAGAACTCTTCAGTTGGTATGCCTTTGGACAAAACCATCCCATTGACGGTTATGTAGAGGACTCGAAAAGGATTGTACGGTATTGTGGGGGACTTCCTTTAGCAATCAAAATTTTGGGCTCTTCTCTACCTAGATGTGATAGAAATTTGTGGAGAAGTCATACAGAGAAATTGAAAGCAATTCCAGATAATGAAATCTTTGAGAAACTTAAAATAAGTTTTGATTCTTTACAGGATGACCACGACAAAGATGTATTTCTCCATATTGCTTGTTTCTTTGTTGGGAAGGACAAAGATTGGACAATTACAATTTTGAATGGATGTGATTTTCACGCATTGATTGGGATCTACAATCTTATTGATAGATGTCTGTTGACAATTAATGAATGTAATGAGCTGGGGATGCATCAATTGATTGAACAAATGGGAAAAGAAATTGTTCGTCAAGAATCACTTAAGGAGCCAGGAGGTCGTAGCAGATTGTGGAATCATGAGGATTCCTTTAATATGTTGACAGAAAATACTGTAAGAATTACTCTCTTTCCTCTCATAACATCTATAAGTACTTAGGTATGGATTGTATTTACTAATCAATAGTCCCTTTCTCATTCTCTATCAGGGCACTAGAGAAATCGAAGGCCTCATTCTCAATATCCAATTGTTAAAGGCAAATAACTATGTGATGAAAGACTTTGAAGAATCACTCAATAATTCATTGTTGGGAAATATAGGCAGTTGGCTTAAATGGCGTCGTTTGGGTGTCCTTTCTCG
Organism: Pouteria glomerata; assembly: GCA_035590655.1. Classification (NCBI taxonomy): domain Eukaryota; kingdom Viridiplantae; phylum Streptophyta; class Magnoliopsida; order Ericales; family Sapotaceae; genus Pouteria; species Pouteria glomerata. Next base: position 11,840,337 of record JAVXUM010000036.1, read on the forward strand.
GTATTGGACAGGCATTGGTCTAGGAAATTCAAATCATGTTGCTTTGGAAGCTGATGCATTTGCAAAGCTAAGAAAACTAAAATTTCTACAACTCAGTTATGTACAACTTAGAGGAAGCTATGAGAAATTTCCTAAAGGATTGAGATGGTTGTGTTGGCATGGATTTCCTCTTCAATCCATACCCAATGACTTCCCTATGGAGAGATTAGTTGTTCTTGAAATGCACTATAGTGGATTGAAAGAAGTTTTCAGTAGAATCAAGGTATGTAAATCATTCTATATATATATATCCTCAATTAGAAGATTCATTTAATTTTTATTGATAATATTGATGTTTCCTCATTTTTTTTTTTCAGTTTCTCAAATTATTAAAAATCCTTGATCTAAGTGATTCCACTAGCCTCGCCCAAACTCCCAACTTCTCAACACTCCCCAGTCTTGAAAGACTCATACTTAAAAATTGTGTAAATTTAGTTGAGGTTCATGAATCCATTGGATCCCTACAGAGGCTTGTTTTGTTTAACTTGAGAGGTTGCAAAAATCTGTGGAATCTTCCAAAAAGCATTGGATTGCTAAGATGTTTGGAAATGCTAGATATCTCCGGTTGCTCAAATCTTGAGAAGTTGCCTACAGAGTTCCGGAATATGGAGTCTCTGAAAGTGCTTCATGCAGATGGAATTGATGTACGTGAATCACTTTTTACCAGCGAGGAGGTTCAAACAGGGTATTCATTATTCAGTTGGCTATTGAAGCCAAGAAAAAGTCCAGAATATTCATGGTCTTATTTACCACGTTTATTGGTGAAATTAAGTCTTGTGGACTGCAATCTGTCAGAGGATGATTTCCCCAATGACATTGGCAATCTGTCGTCCTTGCGGAAATTAAATCTAAGCAACAATCCAATTTGTAGCCTTCCAGATTGCGTACGAGATCATACTAGGCTTCAGATACTATTCTTACAGTCATGCACAGGACTTCGGTCACTTGAAGGGTTACATAAATTAAACACGTTGGAAGTTCAAGAATGTAAATTGTTGAAGAAAATACAGTTTATATCACCTCTACTTCGTGGAAGAGTAGGACTCTTTGGCTGCAAGAATCTGGAAGAGATTGAAGGCGAGTACAAGTTGGAACCAATAGAGAATGTTGACACCGAGATACTTGGCAATCTGGGGTTGCCCAACTTGGAATCCCTGCAGGGAAAGCCAAATGTAAATTTGTATACACGCGTAGTAGACATGTCAAGGAACCTTTCTTTGCGGGTGATCTGATCTCCCTCCCTCCCTCCCTCTCTCTCTGCCTGTTAATACATACATACATATATATATATATATATTATAACAGTTAAATGATGCTTTCTGGTTGCAGGGATGCCACGAACGTCATATGTTTTATGCTTATGTTCCGGGGAGCAGGGTCCCAGAATGGTTCAATATTAAGAACAGAGGGTTTTCAGTATCTTTTACTGTGCCTTCACATCCTAATTTCAGAATCCAAGCCTTGAGCGTATGTTCTGTGTATGGGCTTTCCGATAAAAGGCTTCGTAACCTTAACAGATGCTTACATATTATCGTTAGTAATAGGACCAAGAGTGTGATGTGGAGCTATTGCCCACGTGTATTTGGCATTCCAAAAGATAAAGAGGATCTGATGTGGCTAAGTTATTGGAGGTTTAAATGGCGGTTGAAAGTTGGCGACGAATTGAATATTTCAATGGTTGGTGGGGAAGGTTTTGAAGTGAAAGAGGTCGGTGTTCACCTTGTGTCTGAAAAATGGAGGACGACTAGCCAATCAACTAGAAATGAAGAAATAGCCCAACAGATCAATCCCTATGGCAACGCGATTCCCGGTAGACCTAGGAGTAGGGGTATCGTTTCTGCACAGCCTGCAAAAACAGTGCTCTACCTTCTTGGTCTTCATAATAGAGATTGCAAGGATTGTCCTGAAGGTTATTTCAGACTACATACGCTTGCAAGTCATATTGGATCATCAAAATGCCGTCCTTGGTCTTATCTGTGAGGGTCATCCTAGAGTTGTTATATATCTGATACATCCTTAATTTTTGGTGGAATAATTTGGTTGGTTAATTAGAAAAATTAAGGAGTCCATTAAAAATCCAAGTTCCCTTATTTACGGCTGATTTCATGTCTCGTTTGATAGTTAATTTAATTTATACTTCCTATAATATTATTGCTCTGGTCTACGGAAGGTTAGTGCCTTGATATGCCATCGAAAAATAATAAGTAATTGGAATCTAGCAACGTTTCCAAATGCACAGGTGTTTCGGAGGCTTTCTCTTACAATCTATTTGGATTATTTTTGAATTTTTATTCCCCAATTCATTTGGTTGCAATCTTTTTTATTTCCTGTTATAATTGAAACTCAACTGAAGCATAGATCATATTATCAGTATCAAATTTTATTGCTTCTTATTTGCGTATCTTGAGATATACATTAATTGTGCATGGCATCTGAATTATTTGTTGAAGAATGAAAAATATATAGGATTGGTTATAAAGAATTCCTAAAAAATTAAGATAGTTGCTTTGGCACTTCTTCTACTATAATATATATATGTATATATATATTGCAACCTTTCCCATCATGTTATTTCATACTACAGAACAACCAAGCCTCCGTTGAATCGCAAAGTCATTTTTAAATTTTTTTCTCAATTAGCTAGCCTTTTTCTTTTTTTTTTTCTTTTTTAACCATTCTATTATTTTGAGTTTTGCTAATTAACAATTGCTTTAAGGGTATTGATTAAAAATTTATAAGGAGAAGACAAGTGTCTAAAACAGTCACTCATCCAATTTTTAAAAAGAACTTTTAAGTACTTTGTCAAATCTTTTTTTTAGAGATTTTTAAAATTTCTTTTTTTTTTTTTTAGCTCCAAATGAGATGTTAGTTTGATATCTGCAAGGTTTTTTTTTAATATATTTGTGTTTATTAGATAAAAATAATCCTACACAATATGTGTAAATTTGAATGTTGTAAAAATAATTATGATAAAGGACAAGAGCATAAGTAAAAATAATAAGAAAAAATATTCCGTAATAAATTGTTAAAACCCAATCAATATTATAAAAAAATTAGTGAGATGTTATTAGGCACAAACACCTAACAACATTATATAA
>JAVXUM010000036.1:11895055-11916651 GCA_035590655.1 Pouteria glomerata
ATACTTGATAATTTATCCCCAGAAGAAAAGCTTGCATACGTACCTTCCACTATGAATAATTTGAACCATCAAACCATGGGGGTCTGGTGCTTGAACCTCCTTCGCGCGATGGATCCATTAGTTTGGATCAAGATCTTCACTCAATGACGTAGAGTGACCCGCTCTGATACCAATTGAAAATTCCAAACCAATAACCCAAATACAAATAATAAGAGCAATCACTCCAGAGAATTGAGGAAACCCTTTCATAGGGAGAAAAACCTCTTATTAACATAAATCCCTACTATCAACAGGTTACAAGATTCTACTCAGACTCTCTGCGAATCACTTGTACGAATCCTTTCGCAATCTTGTTCGACTCACTCGACAAACCTTACAAGTAGGGCTTTCTGCTTTACACAGAAAGACTCAAGTACAATGATGAACCAAAACAAGAGAAATAACTTGCAAGCTCAATAATCAAAAAAGACTTTCTCTCACTATCTTTATATTCTGTTTCTTGTTCTTATAATCTGAACAAGTCACATACATATAGAGTTACAAGAAGGTTGCCCTAGAATGGCAAAATAGGAAATTAAATCGCTCAGAAAATCTAAAGGTCGAACCCTCGCCCATCCTGCGCCTAGCCTGCGCAGCTCACGGGAATTCTGCGAAGTTCAAATTCTCAACGGGCGCACCTGCGCGCTCCTTGCGGGCTACCTGGGCCTGAAGCTTGCACCCGCGCTCTTCCCACGCGCTGCCTGCGTGGTACACTGAAATTTTTCCACGTGAACTGTTTGTGTCCTACTTTGATTAGAAATCTTTTTTTGACTTGAATTAGGTAACTTCCAGGTCTTTGAATAAATATTATTCTGATTTCTTCCCAATTAATCTTCATCCTTTAGGAACATCAATGGATTTAGTATTTTTGTTGAACTTGGAAACTTGACCATTTTGGAACTCTTTCTTCAAATCCAGAAGTATTTAAATTGCCATATTTAATTTAAGATTTTGTATGGAGTTGCCAAAAAAAAAACCTTACAGTGAGTCACTTTCCAATTTGAAATGTGTTTGGCATTAAAATAAGATGCTAATACCGATCTGCATTGATATTTGTTTGGTTGTTTCTTTCTTTTTTTTTTTTTTTTTTGATAACCTTTATTTGTAGGATTTTATTGTTCAATTTTTAGGAGACAGGATTTGGAAGAAAGTTTGCAAAATGGAATAAATATCAAACATGTGAAAATTTGTTAGAGTAAAATATTAACAATTATTCTCTTAATTTTTAATCCCATATCAAATGCAGCACACCTTAATCTCTATACCACAACTGATCTAATCAGTATACCAAATACCAGATCAAGAATTTGTGCAAGGAAATGAAATAATATTTCTATGTAATATTCATCTTTTTAAGAAATATTCATTTATTTAATTTTTTAAATCAAATAGAAACGACATGTTGTCCCATTTTTTAACAAATAATTATTTATTCATTCATTTTTTTAATTAATTAATTAGAATTGTTAAAAATTGTGGCAAATAAAAATTGATTCGAAATTGTGACAATTAAAAATTGGTATTAATTATTCAACCTTGGCAATTTAGCTTTAAAAATAGAATTTAGTAAAAAAAAATTTGGTTTTGTAAAGATAAGATTAACAAAAATTATTATTATTATTAGTATGTGCTTTATAAAATAAACTAAATATAATAAATGTGAATAATTTAACTTTAAAATTATAATTTAGAAAAATAACTAATTCGAAGTCTAATTAATATTTAATATTTGTTGTATTTTTAAATTTTAAAAATACTAAGAGTTGTAGTATCTCATTTTGGAACTCATGAAAATTAGAATTGTATTTCCTAATCTTCAGTTTGTACTTTTGTAACAGAAGATATGATGTCAGAAAAATATGTGACTGCATTCTATTTTTAGGGTGGGAATGTAACTTCAAGTGTTTAAGGGTTGTCACATGATCGTGACTACGAGAAGAGCGTTGCTACTACTATAAGTTATGATGAATTAATAGTTGAACTGTGCAAGGCATTGGGCGTAGAAGAAACTCGGGTGAAGCTTAATGTTATATATCGGTACCTAGTGGTTGTGGGACCTACAGCTCACTGTAGGTCATTTCGGGTGAAAAATAACAATGGGGTTAGGGGCATGATGGATGCAGTTGATTAGTTGAAATGGTCGCACATTTGACTTGTACTTAGATTATCAAGTATTGTTGGTTGATTCTCCTCAAAATGCGCCTATCAAGCATTCTTGGTTAATTCCTCTCGACATACGCCAATTGTTGGTGATGTGCATGCAACACCTATTTTTAACTCTAAGGGATATCATGCTTCCAATTCTTATGATCTCCAATCGCCTACTACTCTCGTGCATGTAGAGTTTCCTGAATGGGGTACGATTCAGGAACTAGCTGAGCATGAAAAGCAACCAGGTGTTGCTGCATCGAGTGTGCCTCTGACCCAGAAAGATATGTTGGCAAGGGAATACCCAATATTCAGGTTAGATGTTAATTACAATGTTAAGTTTGATGGTAACGATGATATTGACATTGATGCTGGGCTTAATGCTAATGATGGTGTCAGTGACAATGAAGAAGAGTTACATCAGCCCACCTCCCAATTATTTACAACTTTAAGTGAGGCAAGCACTGTAGCTTCTACGTCTAGGTTCCATGCCCTAAACTGGGACCCTAAGACCAATGAACCTTGTATTGCAGTTTTATTCAAAGACAAAACCAAGTTAATTAGGGCTCTAAAGACGTACTCAGTTAGAACGAATACTCAATTTAAAACAGTTGAGTCAGATACAAGAAGGTGGGCTATTAAGTGCAAGATATTCGGTAAAACTCCTTGTACTTGGTGACTACAGGCTACTAAACTGAGAAAACATGTCCAGTTTGTGATAACCAAGGATGCCGGCCCCTCAGACTTATCTTTATGCTCAGATGAATCGAGATCACTCCTAGCTAAATGTGGGTTATGTTGCAACGCACATACAGGAATTGGTGAAGAAGGATCCATCAATTTCAACAGCTTTCTTGGCTCTAGTAATGAAGAACCAATTTCAATATGTAATATCAGATACTAAAGCATAGGCTGCAGAATAGAAGGTAATAGCTAGCATTTTTAGTGATTGGGATAAATCATATAGTAAGTTACTTGTATTTCTAAATGTAATGCCAAAGTATAATCCCAACACCGTTATAGAGCATTGTTATCATCCTGCATTAGTCGTTGGTACTGCCATCCTATAGCGTGTGTTTTGGGTATTCAAGCCATCTATCGATGGCTTCCAATTTTGTAGACCGTTATAACAGTAGATGATACTCACCTATATGGAAAGTATAAAACGAAGTTGCTAATTACTATGGGAAGTGATGCTAACTTACAAATCTTTCCACTGGCTTTTACTGTTGTAGATGAAGAGTCCTTTGATAGTTGGGTACTAGTTTCTGCACAACTTAAGGAGACATGTAGTCCCAAATAGGTAGGGTTTGTGTTTAATTTCATATAGGCATAGTGGCATTATCAGTACTGTAAATACCCCCACCTCTGGATGGGGCCCCTTATGTCTTCCATAGATTTTATTTGCGGCACGTGGAGGCTAAGTTTAAGAAGAAAATTTTCGGCTCCCATTTAAATAAATTGATGTCTCATGTTATAAAAACTCCACAAACTTGCGAGTTTGATTCGATAATGGAAAAGATGAGAGAGCTCAATTTTGATACGTAGAAGTATTTAATAGAAACCCCGAATGAGTAGTGGACAATGTTTCATGACGGAGGCCTGAGATACAGAAATGAAACAACGACTATTTCTGAATACTTTAATAATGTCATATGGAATGCCAAATTGTTACTTGTTGTAGCATGTGCTGGTTTACCTTCTACAATGTTATAACATACTTCTATAATAAGAATGAAGTTTCATTGGCAGCTTAAGAGGCTGGAGTTTGGCATTTGTCAGCAGTTTTGGAATTGATTGATAAATATCAACAACATGTTCGAGATCAAAGAATTATGTGATTTACTCATATCGATGGACTGTAGAGGTAACCACAAGGCAATGTGTAAATGGGGGTGGCCATGTACAGGTGATTTCTCTGAAAGATCAAAGTTACACATGTGGTAAATAGCTCAATCGCGGGATCTCATGCTCGCATGTCATTGCCATTTGTGAGGAATATCATTATGATTGGATGGCCATGATCTCAGTAGAGTATAGTATCATGCATATGTTAACACATATGCTCCTTATTTCCACCCCTTAGATCCAAAATATTAGGAAGTGCCAAATGTCCCAATACTCATCTCAAATCAACAGTTGAAGCAACAAAAAGGGAGACTAATGTCGACTCACGTTACCAATGAGATGGATAAGAGTGAAAGTTCGACTAAGCTGCGGTGTGGTTTTTGTTTTGCCAAGAGTCATACTAGGAGGAATTATCCCGGAAAAGCCGCACGCTAGTTACTTTTTTGATTAAATGAAATATGTATTTTGTATGACTTTAAAACATTTTGTTATGTAATTTGGAAGACCATTAACTATTCAGCTGTTAAATTGTTAGATGTTATCCAGTAGCTTATTACGCATGTTGTAAGACTTTGAACTATTAAGTTATGTTTGTTATTAAGCATGTTAACTTTTTTCTTACCATTTCTTTATGTAATTTGTACAATTTTAAATGCTTATTATGACAATTATAATTTTTGATAATTTTTTGGTTATGAATCCTTTAGTCAATCAGGATCATCCTTTATTATCCCCAGAACTCATGATACATCTGTGCTATGTTTACAGCTCAGACATAGATCTATAGTTATATGGGATGACGGGGTATGCTTTTAACTTTGTTTGTTCCATTTGATTTTTTTTTTATTCAACAATTGTTATTTGTTTTTCAGTTATTGTATTTTTTTCATTACTCAAGAGTCTTCCATACTTGATCTTCATACTGGCCAACACCTCATAAGAGACCATATACAGACACCTAGGGATGCTCGGGTTGTTGATTACCTTATCAGAACAAGGGTGTATGGCTTTTATTGCTTAGGTTGTATTCAGTTATATAAGCCATTGGTTACAGCATTTGTTGACAGATGGTAAGTCGAGACCCACACTTTTCATATGCCAGTCGGTGAGTGCACTATCATATTGGAGGACGTCAGTGCTATCACAGGATTACCTATTAATGGGATGGTTGTTACCGGTATTGATGCAACTCATGGATTGCATACGTGGGCAGACATAATCTAGGGCCACCTAGGCGTAGCCCCACCTATTGATGCTATCAAAGGAAATGCGATTAAGTTCAGTTGGTTGCTTCGGTACTTTAGACATCTTCCAGTCGACGTTGATGATGATGATGTGCGATGGCATGCCCATGCAACCATATTCATGTTGATTGGAGGATACTTGTTCCCTAACAAGTCCCGTAGCTTGATCCTGATGATGTATTTACTGTTGCTTAATGATTTGGATCATGTTGGAGAGTATAGTTAGGGAGGAGTAGCATGGTTTTTTTTTTTTATACTAAGAAATGTATAGGGCTTCACAGACACAGGTGAAAGAGAAGACTAATTCGTTCGTCATTCCCCAAATATGAGCATGGGAGTGGTTTGCTGTATTAAGACCTATTGTGCGACATTGAGGTAGACGACCTAACGCACCTCAAGATGAGGAACCAGATGTCGAGCTGCCCGAATGACCAGAGGTGACACAAGCAGTCGTTCCATCAGCAGTGGCCGCTCCAATAGCTAGCCCAATTTCTTTAGTGTGGCCTACTGACCTATATGGTTGTAGGTATAACAATGTTAACTTAGTTATTGATCTATGATTATTTGTTATAGGGTGTTACTAGGTTTTATAATGAAGTGATAAACATATTTAAATTAGGAAAATAGATGGCATGGGAGGCTTATGTTGACATCTTCACGTACTTTAGTTGAGTACCAAGACCAGTTAGACTTGATGGTAGAGGCACAAATGACATGGCAGCCATATCTCGCGGATTTGAATGTCCCATCTCACGACTAAGAGATATAGCAGACGAGATCGCTGTTGATATGCTTTGACATTGTCGAGATGCATTTGCCTGATTGTGTCATACAACAATTTGTGATGATTCAGCATGAGCCCTTGATCTATAATACATCTCTCAGGTTACACACTATTGAACATTGAGGTAGGGCTGCCACTAACTAGAGTATCATACATGCTGATCACATCGCTACCTAAAATGATTATCGGGCTCAGGTGGTCACTAGCGAGACATTTATAAGGCAGATGGATCGTAGTGATCCTTATATGCAATGGTACAAGTTGATTACCAGGCACCCCATTGGGCCTCATTGTGATATGCCTCCTATTGGGTCCCAGTTGGTAGCTTTCACGAGGGAGATATTAGTAAAAATCTATTCTTAGTCCACATATAGTGTATATTCCTATTTAGTTATGATTTTTATTTATACCATTCTAATTCTTCTATTATTTTTTACAGGTATAGACCATAGTCATGGCCACACAGATTGTAACAGAGCTCTTCACTTACACCAATATGGTAGAGGTTCATCGGTTAGTGACGAGATTAAAGACAGTAGGTCAAAGGAGTGTTGTGGCGCTAAATAAGGAGCACCGAGTCTGAGGAGTTGATATACGATACAGGTCGGACATAGTTGGCCTGTCTAGCTCAGTTGGCAATTCTGGATTGTTCGGCTCCGCTGGGCCAGGAGTTGGACCTGAGCTTAACTGTCTATCTTAGCCCTCTATCAGTCTATGCTGGAGGTGGACCTTTTGCTTTTACCGGGGTTAGACCATCCACGTCACGTAGTGCACCTATTGACCTGCTAAGTATCGATGACTACATAGTGATCACCGAGGATGCAAAGGCATTGCTATCACATGACGTGTAGTTTGTTACATCAACTTCACCACTGAGTGGATTAGTTCGACCATCCCCGATAATGTATATGCGGAGAAGGATGAGACCTTGATTTCAGACTAAGAAGGAGCATGTACAGTTAGAGGAGCCCCTCAGCTAGGCATAGGGGACCAAGCCACCCTCTTTTCTCACAGAGCCTTTGATTGAGCCACAACTTGTATAGAGGCGTAGGACTTCAGAGCGGAATTGAAACATTGCCATTAGTCTTTTGTTATGAACATACTTAACTTTTGTGAAAGTCCCTTATCATAAAATCTCTAATATTCTGATGTCTGAACTTCTGTTGTCTATAAAAGAGCAAATTGTACAGATATGTTTGCTGTACCTACATTTGTACAAATATATTTCTTATTTCTGAGATGTTATCGTGTTCTTTTGATAGTGTTATTATTTGCTAATTTTTATTTTGACTTTTTGGTTGACTTTGTAGCTTTGCTAATGACACATAATTTGTAAGAAAGAACTTTGCCTATGATGGTAAGAAGGTAAGCTTTATTGCTAAAATTCCTATGCAGGTCATTAGGAATGCATTATGTGGTCAAGAGTCAGACAACTTCCACGACGCCTAATAGATACTTACAAAGGATTGGGTAAGCTGAAACTTTATAGTTTTATTATCATTATTCATGCTCATGTTTTTGTTTATAAACTCTTTGTGACTCTCTTTAACAATGACCCTAGCAATCAACCTTTTATTATTAAATTTTTCAATAGTCCCAAGGCCAAGATAAAATTGGAATTGTTTTTTTTCGTATTTTATGTATTGATATTGATATGGATGCTTTGAAAAATTTTATCAGCGAGCGTCTTGATGCTTTTAAACCAATCTATGGTTAATAATTTTTGCTTGTTGTCTACATGACCTAATAATGATTCCATAATGTTTTCAATTGCATCTTGAGGAAAACATATATTCGTATAATGAGTTAATGTAGATGATGATTGATTAAGAGTTCTAAAACAAAGTATAGAAATTATTGAATGTTAATGCTTAAAATTATTGAAGTTATAGCTATTCTTGGAACACCTTGCCCCTGTCATTTGAAGATTTTGGAAGTTCTTTGAATTTTGAAGCATTCATTTCTAAGTTGTTTATGTTTTAGAGAACAATTGAAGGTATAACTATTTTTCCAGTTTGTAACTGTCGCATTGACTATGTGATTTTCCATTTTAGTGTAGGATGGTGTTACTGAGAGACTTTAGAGAAGGTCGGTGTGTTGGAAACACCAATACCTCTTTAAGGTTGAGGTTTACTCTTATCAAAATTATCTTGCTGCATTTGCGTACCTACTTTGTGGTGACATCTTTTATTTTTGTCCTTGTGGAGCGAGAAGAAATTAAACTTGTGTCTTTGTTTTGGTTGACTAGTACTGCCATGGGGTAGCTTATGGGGTGATAGGTTGTAGTTAAAAGAATAGTCTCAGCATTGATAAATTAGTGAAAAAAAAAAACATATTAGGCCAAACATAGGCAATTCAAGACTTCTGTTATCTTCGTATGGTAAATGAATAATGGATATGCATATTGAAAATTTTTCCTATCTTTGTATGGTAAATGAATAATAGATATGTATATACATATCTATGTTTGACCGACACATGTTGGGAAACTAGTCAGGAACTTGGTACATGATTCATTCCAATAAATGACCAAACTTCTATTGCAATATAACATTTATTACTTTTCCAATTTACTTAAAGCTTAGGAATAGATTTGTTTTACGGAGTGCAGTATCTATCTTTTTGGCTGAAGATTTATAATTTCTTAATGCTTTGAACAAGTGTACTCGTCTATAAATTGCCATTCCGCCTAAATTATAATGTTGATGGTTAGTCTTTCCAACTTTGCATAGATTCTTCCCTATAACACTTTTTGCAAACACAGGTTCTACAACTATAAAGATACCAGTATATTACTGCCGGGCTTTTATAATCGATTTTGTTAATGTTAGATGGAAGTTTCATATATCTATAGCCAGTTTTTGAAGCTTAGTGAAACAACCTTGGTTAGTGAGTAACCTCCATGGACATTCGATAGTCGTTGCTAGCTTTTTGGTTTTTTCTTTTGGGACCTATTTGGATCATTTCTAATTTAATGTTTCTTACATTCTTTGCAAGGATAATCATACGTAGCCAATCTGCCAACTAGTGAAAATCTATCGTTACTTATGGTAGCTACCTATTAGTGTTATGTATTAGGAAATGCCTACAGTTGATGTCCAGATCATAGATATTACTAATCTGTTGTGTTTTTGTCTCCAAAAAGAGGCAATGACACCAATGGAAGTATGTGAAGGGTTGGGCTTTTATGATCTTAAGAACAAAAAATGGCACATACAAGGGACTTACTACTCCTTTATGACTTTTTTTTTCTTGTTATCTTCTATTTCTTCTACATTCTCTTCTTTTCTTTCCTCATTTCTATTCTTTTTTTTTTGTACTTTTGCTACAGTTTCCCTAATTATCCGATGCTGGTGCATATTCATCATTTGAGATTGCAATCTCCTAAGGCTTATTGTTTTACCTGTTTGCTTGAACTTGAAGCTAGTTTTATTACTATTCTATTGGTGGCCTTATTTTCCTAATGCCAAGTTGCCACCTGATGTGTTGCTTCTTGATATGCTATATTTGTTAAGTTCTCTTGCTTTCAATTTTTGAAGATTAGAATTCCTCTGCTGGATTGTTTTAGAGTTCTATCATCAATGTGGCTTGGAATGCTGTTGTTGGATGCTGGAGTCTTTCATTCTCTTGCTGCAAGATGATTTTTATCCACCTGCTATGGCCTTTAGGTGGGACTGCTTGTGTTATTGAAGGTAGTTTGTGAATTGTATTCTCGTGAAAAATAGTCAAAAAGATATATTGAAGAAAAAGAAAACAAAATGTATGTTACATATCCAAATTGCTCGATAGGAAAAAAGAAATAGAAAAATTTTAGATTTTATCACATGAAATAGGCTTCTTGGGAGTAAAAATAGCTAAAAATGCACTAATGCTACCCCTCCTAAGGCGATAAGTTTGAGTCCTTAACTGTAGGTGAAAAGATTCTAACAATTAGGTGAATGGTAACTTGCAAAAGACATCATAGCAATGAAAAGTAATGCAAAGAGAGTTTCATACCATGCTTTTGATTTCTGTAATCTAAACTTTAGGAAGCTAAAACAAGAACCAGAAGCATTGAGAGGATTTAGAATAACTGAAGGGCCATCTTCATTTTATTTTGTCTCCATTTCGATAGCTTAAGGAAAGCATCTTTTGTCATCCTAAATTTCTCTCTAATTTTTTCTGAAGATAGATGGGTTTGAATAGATGCATTAGTCAAAGTCTCAATAACAGCACGATGTGCACAAAATCTATTAGGAAATTATAATTTTACAAAAAATGAGTTATAATATTATATTTGGAATGAATACCTCTCGCTTGGTAACATCAATTTTTGTAATAGGATCTATTGATGATATTTTAAGTCATTCATGTGGGTATATTATGAATCATGAACAAGAAAGAGGTTGGGAAAAAGACACTCAAAATAGTGTAATAGAAGGTTGGAGTTTCTGTGTTTTACCTATTTTCTATTCTACCCAATTTGTGTGTGTGTGACTTTACCTACTAAGGACAAATGGCAGGAGTTCACCAATGAAAAGTAGTTAGATTACTCATTTAACAAAAAATGGGGGGAAATCTATGAACCAATAGTTAAAATTAAGTGGCATGAAAAATGCATATTTCTGGAATTTACGAGGGTTCTTTCTCAATGTATAGTTTTGTCTAGTTAAATACTTTATGAGCTTTTCTTTAGATAAAAAATTCTACTGGGATGCATAAATGGGGTTCGTTTTCCTTCTTTTAACAACTGCAAGTTTTATCAATTTGTTGCGCTTTCTTGCATTCTTCACCAAAATGGATATGTATGTGTATATTTATGAGCCATTTCCCGGTAATGTTTTTAGGAAAGCAAATCTTCTAATTCTTTGCATGGCTGATATGTGTTTAACTTTTGGTGTCTATTTCAAGAAATTTTAGGACCACTTCTTGAAGGATTTGATTGTTATTTTGTAAGTAGGTTCCTAAACTTTTTGATAGAAATATACAAAGTCATGTACCAATACTACAGAGAAGAAGAATGCTTTAACAAGTATTTCAAAGGCAATATGAATTGAGTCATTGCTCCAAAAGAGTTCTAGATATGGTAGTATCCTAGTGTATCATGAATGTAATATACAGTTGTAAATGGATAATGTATGGAGTTTCCAATTAATATTAATTTACAATTTATTCTTGCCTGGAATGAGTTCAAGAACATAATCAAAGAGAGAAGATCTATTCCTCAAGTAAGTAGAGGACAACGGTGGCTTGCTTGAAGCTTCACTATTTTTTTTTGTTTGAAGCTTTATTATTTTTCTTACCTTCATATAAAGTAAGCAAGTTATAACAACGTCTCCAAATGTCCTCTACCATATCGACACCATACTTCCCATAAATTCTTCTATAGTAGTAAGAGATCAAGGACACCTTGAACCTTGGGTTCAACACGACTGCAACTACCAAAAATTCATCTGTATTATCCCAATACTTATCATATTTCTCAATCATGTTCAAGGCCATTTCCTTCATTACATGATTCCCACAACACACTTACTCAGACAATCTAACTTTAATATCACATATATCTGGAGAAAATAAATTCGAAGTAGAATAAGCAGTCACGCTAAATAACAAAGTGACCTTGTAAAATATTTCAAATCTTTCTCACATTTCTTCCACTAAACTCCAATCATCATCATTTGAGCAACTTTTATATTGGGAATCCTTGAACTTTAATCGACTAAAAGTGCTTTCATTAAAAAGGTAGAGTTCCATCTTGTAGAACAATTAAGAGCCAATTTTTTTCCATAAGTAATTCCCAATTGGCGAGCACATTCTTCAAATTTCTCCTCTCACTTTTGAGTTGCTATCCAATAAGGAACACTATCTCTAACCTTTTCAATGGAAGACTTAATGACATCCATATCATCTTTTACAATTAAGTTAAGAATGTGGGTTACACATTGAATATGAAAGAAACCCTTACATCAAATATGATCACCTCCAAATTTTTCTAACAAAATATTAATCATTGCATTATTGGTATGTAATTATCAACTGTCAAAGTCGATATTTTCCTATCAATATTCCACTCTAAAAAAATATCCATCAATACATCATTTAATGCTCCCACCGTGTGTGGACATGGCACATACACAAACCTAAAATACAATATTAATATTAAGTATGAATGTGTACAAAACATTAATAACAATAACAAGACTCCAAAGAACTTGCATAAACAATAACATATAATATTAATTTACCTTATAATGCGGCTTTGTAACTTCCAAGAATCATTGATGAAGTGGGTCGTAACAACCATAAACCTTCTTTTTCTGTTGCTAGATGTCCACATATCCATTGTCAAGGAAATTCTACTTTTGTTTCTTTTCATAAACTTTATTGTCCTCACTACTTCAACATTATATATTTTCAACATGTCCTTTTTAATAGTGTTTTGATAAACCACAAGAAATGCAGGTTGTAAAGCATGGCAAAATCTCCTAAACCCATTGTGTTCCACCATGCTTAGAGGGTACTCATGTAATATTATCGTGTAAGCTAGTTGTTTCCTAAAAACATTGAGATCATGGCTATATGATTGAATGTTGGCCTTTTTGCTCTCTCCTATCATAAGACCGAGTGTTATAAATTTTTATCCACTATCTAAAGATTTTTTTTATAAAACAAGATTTAATATGATCCTTCAAATGTGTTGTTCCACTCTTCCCATCCCCAACATACTTTTTCTTATAATACAAACACCTTGCTTTTTCTTGACCATTGTTCTTAATTTTTATTTTCTAAAAACGTACCCAAACTTCACTTCTTCATTTATTTTTTAACAAAAGTTAATTACCTTTAGAAGTATACCCAAGTTTTTTATTTTGGTGATCCGGAACTCCATCGATTTATTGTAACCCTCAATGAATTGCGTAACCGATGGGTATACCCAAGTTATTCATTCGTATGCTTAAGTTGTTCATCACTTTCATCTATAGGGGGGTTTGACTTACTCGTCAAGGTAAGGAAGTATACCTACATTGTTTATTCATATGCTTAAGTTGTTCATCACCTTCACTTATAGGGGGATTTGACTTGGTTTCTGCTCGTAAACTGTTAAGTGTTGGTAGTTGTGTCTTATTCGATTCAACTTGAGTTGTCGTAAAATGACTTTCCTGAATTGATACGCTACTTATACCAAAAAAAATAATAAATGTAAGAACATAAAAATCCATGCATTTCAAGTACATTTCTTTTATGATTTTCTTTTGCCTCCTTACCACCAAAAAAATTATAGTTCAAGTAAAGGAGGGGATTCGGGAAGATCTTGACCAAGGAAAGAGAAGATCCCATTGCCATTACTGGTTAACCCTAATAGAACACAGTGAGATAGAGATTAACTAATTTATGTATAATAAAAAAAATCAGAATCTAAAACAAGTTCATCTGATGGGATTAGTTTTGCTTAGAATTTGTCGCCTTATATATTAGTATGTTTTCAGAGTTTTGTAGTTAAATGGTAGCTGAAAATAATACTGTTCTATAATTCTAGATATAGTTATAAAATTAAATATATGTACATATAAAATACTACCAGTATTGTTGCACCAATGCTCAACCTCCAAAACCTTCAAAGTCACAGGGTGAGTTTTTACTCATTTTTTTTTTTAATTTTATTATACTACAATAAACTTGCAAAAAGTGTACGAGTAGTCCAATTTTCCACGGTGATTTAGTTGCTTCCTTTAATAAGATAAACTTATAAGTAATGACATATGTGTTTGCCTATATATATGCAAACACATACACAAATATATATTATACTTAGGACAAAAAGAATGATAAACGGGAGATGGATTACTTATCGATTGGCGATTGGCGATTGGCTAGTTGTTAGTGGTGGTTGTCAGTGAAGCATGACTTGATTACTGGTCGTGAGAAGAACGATTCTTTAAAACCCTAGCCGCTCACATATGCGAAATATAGTATTTTATTCTCACTATATAAATATAAATATTAGTTTATAATAAGATTATTACACTTTATTCTTTTAATTTAGGCCAAAATTACATTCTTGTATCTAATTTAAAAATTAATGCATATTTTTTAATTAGAATTGAGTTATAAAATTATCAAAAATGATTAAATATAATTAAATTTATGTCATATCTAGTAATATATTTTAAAAATTTTGTAATAAATAAAATATAAGGAAAAAAATGTAAGTTGATAAATTTTAAAATAAATAAATTTTAAAAGATTTGCCAAAAAAAAAAGAAGAAGTAAATATCAAAATGATAAGAAAATGACAAAAGTTAGTAATTAAATTAAATTGAAATAAGTTATCTTTTTATTTGATTAAGCTATAAAAAAAAATTAAAATTTATTTTTATATGACTGCTAAAAATATAAATAAAAATAAAATTTATTTTAGTTTTTGAAATATATTTTCTTACATAAAATTAGCAAACATAAAAAAAAAAGTTATAAATTTAAATTTTTAATTATTTTTTATCCCTACTAACTTTTTATGTTAATCCTAATTTCAAAATAGAATCATTGATTTTTTTCATCATTTACATATAGGAAAAAATAAAATTATCAAAAAAATGTCTAATAAGGAAAATCAATAAACAAAAAAATTAACTTTTAACTATATCAACAGTATCAAACAAACTATAAATATCTGTTTTTGAAAATTTACTTTAAAATTTTTTTATAATAACAAATTACTTTTTAACATAACATAGAATTAGAAATTTTTATCATGCCAAAATAACTCATCTGCATAAGTAAATTTTACCTGCCCACTCATCAAATTGTCTAAGAGGAAATTGATAAGTTGCCTTCTATTTATATTTTTAAAATAATAATTTTTATTGTAAAATAAAAGGTATTTATAATTATAACATTATAATATGTCTTGGATTGAGCTTTTATATATTGATTTTTATAGCATTATAAGTATGTCATCCAAAAATAAAAAATATTGAATATTTCATGAAACATTTTAGTTAAATTATTTAACAAATCTATTTTCTAGAGAACTTTGAATATGAATATTGAAAAGTTTAAAAATATAAAATTATATTTTAGTTGAAATTGTTAGAAATATAAGAAAAAAATAAACTATTCAAAAGTCAAGAAAGAAGTTACTTAATGAAATAGTAATTTTTTATATTAAAAATAAGAAAAATAAAATAAAATAACAAATAAAATATTTTAATTATTTTTAAAAATTTGTATCTAGATTTTTTCTAGAAATAATTGAGTTTATAAGTCATAATTAGATGTTTAGAATTATAAAAATTAGTAAAAAATTATTGAAGTTACAGTTTCGTAATTCATGCAGTAAATAAAAATTTTAAATTTTATAGAGATTTTTATTATTTTGTAGAGTCTCAAATGATATACCTTATAAAATTTTAAATTTACTTTCTTAAGTTTTTATTTTTGTGTATGAAAGAAATAAATTTAAACTTTTAAATTTCAATTTATAAAAAAGTCAAAATCTTAATTTTATAATTTTTCCCAAACACAACTTAATTAATACAAAATGATGACAATTTTTACTTTAAATTATTTATCAATATTCATTTTAATGATAAAAACAGTAATGTTCAATAAGTTTAAAGAATGATGAATATGAATATTGTTATGATGGTGATGTTATTATCATGAATCGAAATGATTTAGGTTTATTTGGATATTTTTTAAAGCAAATCGAAAAAATAAAAATCTAAATCTCACATCCATTTGGCTTAGATAATGGATTGAATTCGGACGAGTCAGTCGAGATGGCCATTCCTAAATCTGCAAGTTTTCTGTTTTCAGCCTTTATTTGTTTTTGGTTAAATTACACCTACCTTCCTTTAATATTTGGATAATTATACTTAATATTCATAACGTTTAAAAATTACATTTGCCTCCTTTATTTTGAAATACTATTAATATTGACTCATTCTCAATAAAATTAGATATTAAAACTTATTACCAAATTATTAAAACTTGTCATAAAATTTTAAACTATGCAAAATTTTAGGAATTTTTCTTGTTTTACCCCTCGCGTACATCTTGTTAGGTTTTTTTTCAATATAAAAAATCTCATTTTTTTTTTTTTGTTTTTACTTATTTTTGAAAATTTTTGTAAACAAAAAAAAAGTGAAAGAGTGAGAAATAAAATAGAAAAAATACTTAAAATTTTAGTTATTTTAATATTTTTTATTAAATTTTAATAATTGATTTTATTTGAAAAGTGCCAATATTAACAAAATTTTAAAATATGAGAGATAAGTGTTATTTTTAAATATTATAAATATTAAGTGTAATTATCTAAATATTAAAAATAAGTAGATAAAAATTAACATTCTTTTCTCCTCTTCTTGTGGGCCCACAGAACAACCACCCCCCAACCATCTGTCACCCCAGTGACCCCACGCACCCCTCTTTCTTAGAGATGTCAATTGAATCAAGCACACATGAAGTCAACAAAGACCCTCCTCACTCTGTTATTCTCATTGCTTAGCCCCACTCTATGTCTGCAAAATAGTCAATAGCCATGTGTCAAATTTAATTGGATTTTGCAGGTTTGAAATGGGGTAAGTCTAGAATTCCAACTAAAAAAAAAATTAAACGAATTTAGGATAATAATAGTTGGTAAAAAAATAAACACTTTGGTAATGTGCTTTGCTAATTGAGCGGGTATTTTATCCATTTATATCCTTACTCCTTTCTCCTCTCTCTCCCACCCAACCCCCTTCTTTCTCTCTTTTTCCCCTCTCTTTTCAATAAAATTAAAACTAATTAATTTATTAATAATTAATAATAACTAAAAATATTTATTTATTAATAATTAATTGATCAAACTTAATCATTTATTTATTAATAAAAGTTATTTACTAAATGATGAAATGTCTAATAAAACTTTTGTTTATTTTTTTGTTTTAGACTTCGCTTCCAAAAATGTTATTAGCTTAACATCATAAACTATTTGAAACATTTAGGCTACGGAAACATGGTTCAAACAATTAAAATAATATTATATTCATATGAGTTACCTCTCGAAAATAATTGATATTTCTTAGGCAAATTAATGAGTCAGACTAGTATTTGTTTCAACCTTGAACATAAATTTATGCTTAGTTGATTTTAACTAGAGTAACTATCTTAGGGAATTTTATTAATAATATTTAGTTACGTAATTGGGATCTTTGGTCTTGGAAATATATTTATTCAACGAAAGTTTACATTAAATAAAATATTTAGAAATTTTAGAGATTGTTTTATCATCTTGATACTTTAAATTATTTTATTATATTTTTACAAATATTTATCCTGGCTTGGCTGGGACCCATTTAATTAGGTGTTTATAAGTGAGGTTCCATTACGTATAACTCGTTTTCCATAAAATGTTCCAATAAATAAATTTATCTTTGATTAAATCACATTACTATAAAATATAAAATGTGAGGTCTTGACCTCACGAATATTAAAGAAATTATCAACTATAATTTTAAGTTATTAAATAATTTATTTTTAAAATTTTTGAAGGTTCAGCTTTAAATTATTAAGGTTTCATTTGGTTGTTTTTTTATTTTTTATTTTTTGTTTTAAACTTATTTTTCATTTGACGCTTTTAAAAATAAAAAAACAGTTCAAAATGTATTTAATTACTCTTATTTTCAAATTTTATTTTAGAAAATAGAAAATAAGTTTACACATAAAATAAAAAATGACAAAAAGTTATTTTGAGTATTTTTAATCAAAAACAAGGAAAACAGAACATTTTCTATTTCATTGTTTTTAGATTTTAAAAATATAAAGCACATAAAATAGAAAATAAAAAACAAAGAATAGAAAATTAAACCAAATGCCACATAAATTATTAGGGTTATTTAAAAATTACTTACTCGTGTCTATAATAGAAATTATTTCTCTACAAAATTAGATCTTAAGGTATCGATCACATAATTAATTAAGTTATTTAATAGATAGATTTTTTTTGAATGAATAGATTTGAAAATTCAATTAATGAATTTATAAAATTCAAGTTTTCAGCGGCTCTAGAATAAATTTTAGTATTTTTGTTAGTTCTAAATAAAAATTTAACAATTTAGCTCAATATTTAAATTCTAATAAAATAAAATAATAAGAAATGGAAATAAAAACTAAGATCAAAGCCTATAAAGTTCAATGTTGTGACCTTAGGGTTTGCAATTTGGTTCGTCCATCCATTTAGTTATCGATCTCGGTTTAGTTATTTTATGAAAAATAATAACCAATCTTAATGATTATATTTTTGATTAGTGACACTGACAGCATAATTGAGAATGGAGTTGAAGGTTTCAATTTATATATAAAATCATATATAAAATTACATTAATAATAGATACTAAATTACTATTTATTATGAATATTAAGATAGAAAAATCAACTCAAAATTTGTACTGCTATGTGTTTGATCCCAAAACCTCAAACATCCAAATATAAGATCCCCGGCTATTACCCCATCAACTTCAAGTTGTTATAGGGTTTTTATTCCTCATATAAAATATGACACTTGAATTCTCCTATTACTCATGATTGTAAGTATAGCATTATTTCACTTGATGCTTTATACCTTCTGAATATTTGATTGTTGGATAAATGTCATGTTATCTAATCACAATTACGGTACCAAATTACTAAGGTGTAGTGTAATATCATGTGGGTATAGTGTAATTTCATATTCATTGCATATAGGCACTCGGAAAGTTTTGATTACTAAGTTTTAGTAGTTCAACAAAAAATAAACATTTCAAGTTTTATTGTGGAAATAGGAGAAAAACAGTGCAAGGTAGCATAATTGGACCATCGGACCTTTCGTACTTTTTTAATAAATACCTGCCTTATGAGTATTATGTTATTGGACTTTTATTTGATATTATTGTTACGGATGAATATAATAATTATATTTGATTATACTTATTTATATTATGGATTAGGATAAGTTAGTGATAACTATAAAACAACCAATAATATGGAGAGCGTTTGAAAATACAATTTTTAGTTAAAAGTTATTAGTTATAATTTTTGGAGTGTTTGATGAAATAAATTATAATTTTTAATAACTTTTTTTGTAACTTGAGTGTTTGATAAAATTTTTAAAAAATTTTGATAATTTTTAATAATTTTAAGTAACTTTTAACAACTTTTAACAATTTTGAATAACTTCTAGTAATTCTTGAATTAATAAGTTACTATAATAGAGCAAAAAAAATGATAAATTTTAATATTTTATTAAACACCGAATGAGCAAAATTTGATACCTTTTTGTTAAAATTTTCACTATCAAACACTACCATTATTATTATAATTATTATGATAAGCATTTACACTTTAACTCTTGGGTGTACATTATGACATGATCTAAATTTTAGTCATACTATCTTCATTAGAATTATCTATCTTATATTATTTACCCTAGGGTTCTATAAAATTTAGGGCGTGATTTTTCTTAAGCATATGCGCAACCAACACATCATTGTAGTGATACACTCCCCTAAACTTTCTAACTTAAAAAAATGTAGAGAATGAGAGGAAGAAAACAACTCTAGAATTGAATGAAAATGTACTGAGGAGGAGGGTATATTTTGTAAAGTGTTAGTGACTATCCAAAAAAGTCACAATATCAAAATAGTTATGCCTGAAAGAAGAACAGACGCATTTCAAAGGCCTCCATAAATTTTAGGGTGCTCGTTAGGGCAATCCCCTTGGTCCAAATCTATACCACATCAAGCTTCCTCTTTCTTCCATTGTAGGACAAGTATTAAACAACATTTTAAGTGTGCTATTTTGGAACCAATTTATTGATTCATTCTTTACTCATTTTGAATGAATAAATATGTTGCGTTACTTGCTGAGCAGAACGCGTTTAACAATTTAATCACCCAATAACAGAATGAGTTCCACTTTCTAATTGTCCAAAAATAACATTTTTGTTTAACAAAAATTCCTTAAAAATAGCTTCAAGAACTACCTCCAAAATCTTTCAAAATTCCATAACCGCTTAGAATCCTTATTGCTGCCACGTACAATTGAATAGGATACCTTCACCACAACTAAACTTGGTTGCTTACCAACACTTTAAAAGAGAGGCTAACCATCACTTTCAACAGTATGAAGCCAGAGCAAAAAATTGGAATTAGTCCCAAAATGAGAAACTTATCACGGGGGAAAAAAATTCACATGAAAGATGCATCCAGGGCTAGCTCTTAACACGCAGAAGGGCACTAGAGTCACTGGACAGTTGACAAACTATCCACGCGTGAAAGATAAAAATTCAGCACTGCCACCATAAGTTGAAATGTCTCTTGAATCTTTTATTTCAGATAACTGGAAAACCCCCCCAGCTCTCTAGTTACATGAAAATGGAATCTAAATGGGAACGTGATCCCCTCGGTGTCAAATCTATTCTCGAACTCAAATCTACATCTTTTCTGCAACACGAAAAAATAAAAATAACTTGCGTTCATAACTATTCATCCAACTTCACTCTTCTTGTTCCAGTTTCCATTGGAAAGTGCCAAATTGGTCAAAGCAGGTGAGAGTCTACACAGGACATGTGGGGAAGTAGAACAAACTTACCATTTATTCGATTCAAACTTCATCAGAGAATACTTTTCCTGCCAGTAGAAACATAGTGCTCATATTAACTTTCAGTTATTCATGAAAAAAAAAAAAAAAAGAAAAGAAAAGGATTTAATCGTGATACATAAGATTGAAGTAGGTACCAAAATTTCAATTTATCATGCACACATGCACTGCATATGACAACATACTGCAACTTCAATCATATTGGGGACAAATTTCCAGAGAATCTCTTGTTAAATTAACACATTAAAAACTACAGCTCAAAATAATTAGATGCTTAGTATAGAACCACTAACTAGTATTCTGCTTATATCTATCTCACGTTATATGCAAAGGACTAGTCATCTTTAGGTTTTTGAAGTGTGCATTCTACAACAGTCTGAGCCTTTTATACATCAAGCCATTAGCATATTATCACGGGGTAGAACTTTTAGACATTTGTGTTAATTTTAACAAGACTGCTTCTATATGCTGAATAGAATTGTATTATGGGCCATGTTCATGAGGCTCTCTCAAACATGGTTAGTACTAACCTTCAAAGAGTACCATTTGAAAGGGACATGTGCCAATATGTGTTCAATTGAGGCTTTGATGAACAACATTTACTACAGGTTTAGAAAGATAATCATGTTTTATATCCTAGAAATAACATATAAAAGGAAACGAGCTCCTCAAACATAAATTTTTTAAAATTACAACACCAATTCACTTGTCCCCACTATTCGTTGTCAATTCCACAACCTTCCCACAAGAATAAAGATATTTAACTTGGATGTCACACAAATTGATAGAATAGAGATATTTAATTTGGACGTTGTGCGAGGCTGAAATTGAGCTAGATGTTTTGGCATGGTGGGAACACTGCAATAGTAATCACTGATAAAACTCACTGGCGAGAAAAGAGGGGAGAGTTAGGTGGACTAAGGTGGGGGGGG
>JAVXUM010000036.1:11987032-12000817 GCA_035590655.1 Pouteria glomerata
CTTTCCTTGCCTTCCCTACCTCCTCATTTACTTTAGTTCCCTTCCCCTTCCTTTTCCTTCCATTCTCCCTAATGAAGGCTCATAATAGTTTTAATCTCTTGGGAATCTTGTTAATAATCTTGAAGTCTTTTTTTTTTTTTTTTTTTTTTACCCCTATTAATATCTTTGGTTGATTTTGCAGCAATTGCCCGCACAGTTGGGCACTTGTCCAAGAGTGCTGAGGTCATGAAGCTTGTTAATAACCTCATGAAGGCCCCAGCAGTTGCTGTCACAATGCAAGAATTCAGCAAGGAAATGATAAAGGTAATCTTTACGTTTTAGTGATTCTCAAAAAACCAAACATATCAAAGATCTCTTTAATTGTGAAGATAGAATTTTTTTTATTACATTTTATTTTGTTGAATGGTTGATACTTTTTTTCTTTCAACTGAGCATATAACATAAATTCTTGGAGCACCCATCCTACTCCTGGAAATTCATTTGAGCTTGGCTGGCTTTTTTGTCTTGATTAAAAGAACCTTCTGCATGCTATTCTTTGTAAAGGAATCTTCCAGTACTTCTTTGCCATGGCATGTTCTGCTGTAAAATAATTTTTGGATTAGTACCTTGCAATCATATGAATTTCTTATACAGCAGGACTATCCCCTCAAATGGTTCAAAGTCGCAGTCGCGGCAAGCATCTTGATCATCTAATTTTTGATGCGGTAGTGGCGTTGTGTCACGGTATCGGACAATACATAACAATTAGCTAATTAGAGGATTCAAAATAGTCAAATGGCAAATTGGGCTGATATCTTTTTGTTTCACAATATTTCACCGATATATTGTGGTAGTGAATTAGGCCAATTTCTCGTCATCTCCTCATATCTCACAAATATATTGCTTGACATGGTATGAGGCATGGCCAAATTGATTAGGGTTGACATGCAGCGAGATCTCGTCTTGGCCTCAGGACCGAGACAAGATGCGGAGGTCTTGGCTGAGATGACAGCAACTTTAAACCATGCCCTCAGCAGAATATCTTTTACTTATTAAGTAAATATTATTTATTAGGAGAAGGGAGATTGAATGACCTTTGTTCTGGGTGGGATGTCTTCTCATTTGAACTAGCCACCTCATCCCTCAACAGAATATCACAATGCCAGATTGTTTGAAAAACTGTCACCAAATTACTTGAGCCGATTTTAAGTACATAGTCATTCGGTTAATTTTTAATTTCCATTTACGATCTGTTGGAATAAAGGAAATTTGCTTGACTTCCCATTTTAAAACACCTTTTGGTACCAAAATTGTTCCTTGTGCACCTTGGCTATGTCATGTCATAACTGGAATGGTCATGAGCAACTTTTTGTTTGTTGCTTCTAAGGAAAATAATTCTGTTCAATTTCAATCTTTTATTTTTTAGGATACTATGATTAACTTGCCTTTGAAACGAAAAGTAAGGCCTGACTCTCTCTATACTTGTGAAATATGATTGCTCTGCAATGTACTTACAATAGCTAATAGTGTCTCCACCATAAGCATCTCTCTAGAGGAACGGATGAAAGGCATTCTGGGAAACTTCTTGGTCATATTTAATTTAAAAATTATTACATAATTCAGTACGTAAAACCTAAATGAGAACTTGTAAATCTACTACTAAATTCTAGCAGTTGCCTTGTAATTTGATTCTTTTAACTACCATTTTACATGCGACTCATACTTGGGAAGATGGAAGAGATGAAATATGAGTCCTTTATTTTCACAACATTGTTTGGTACATTTCTTAACAACTTAAGCTTTCGGAGTTGTCTAGCATTGCATCAGAGGTTTCGAGTGCAGGTATCTCACTTCTTTTTTGTTCATTCCATTTATCTTGGCACTCTATACGTCTGTCGGCATCTCCATATGTGAGAAGAGTTCACGCGAGATTGTGTCTGAGAGCAACAGAGGATATGAGAATTTGAGAAACATTGTTCTCATCCGTTTCCAAAAATTTTAAAGCTTAAGAAATGTGTGGAAGGAGATAAGAGGATAATCTTTGACCTATTGTCTTGTAACTTAATCTAAAACTATATATATTTACATATTGTTTTTTTTTTTGGGGGGGGGGGGTGGGGGAAGGCTGGGGGGTGGAAGTTGAACACATGAAAAGCCGTTGTTCCTTCATAATATTTAACAACCCTACTCTGGATGGTCACTGCTAGCCTCCCCACAATAACTTCTAGTGAAGACATCCTAGGATCCCTAATCACAGCAGGATCCCCTTTACCCCTGCGATTCTTTTCCTGTGGGACACCCTCGTGGAGCCAACCAGGCTTGGGGGCATTTTGGACCCTTACCATAGGATATCTCCTGGTGAAACACGGCCTTCTTGTAGGCAACTCCTAGATTCTAACACTAAAGCATAATAAAGAGCATCTATACATCGTCCTAAGTTTGGACCACGCCCAGGGGCCCCTTCCAGGGGGACACCCCATATGAATCTCATGGCCATCCACTCGCTTGATGAACTATCTAGGACAAATGACTTGGTGGTTAGATTTAGGGGATCTGTCAAGGATTCCTCGACCAGCATAGAGAGAGAAGCACTAACAAACAACCTGACCAAAACTTGTTAGTTTGTACAGTATAACCTTGTTCCACCCAACTATGTGGGGACGCTGCCACAACTTGGCAGATTCCTACTGATAGTAGGGTCAAGCCAAGCAGTGGTAGTCACCTGTCTTGGAGACCTCTTCCTTTGGCATGTGGAGGCCAACCTCCTTGGCTTGAGCTCTCCACTGTGTAAACCATCTTTGTCTACCTTGAATATTTGCATGCATTGTAATCCTTCACTATAGCCGAACCTTTGCTCCAGCGCTCCCTCTCTCTCATTCCAAGCTATGTTATTTCTCATCCTGCTCGTCTCTAGTGAGTCCCTCCATTGACGATGAATGGAATGTCCAACTCAGTACTGGTCTTCCACATATTTGATGACTTTATTGTACAGTTCTCTTGGGACGGGGCAATGGACGGGTCTTTGTTTGCATGCTAATGTATGCACTTAATCTCAATAAATGATCTTGTCTCTAGTTAATATAGATGATGCAATGTAAAATATTGCCAGACTTAATATTCATTGGCATAATTTGTCATTTTACCTCTTGTTAATAATTCCCACTTAAGAAAAGGGAGATTGTGAAAGCTGTTAAAATCAATTATCCTTTTATCTGCACAGCATTTTAAAGTGCTAGATGCATATTCAGATACAGGAACAACTAATGCTGCTACTTTATTTGATTCTAAATGAAAGTTGGCTTGAGGGCCTTGTGATCTTTATGTAGAATTGGATACAAATGACAATGCTTCTCAATATTAACTCGTAACTATATGTCATTATCTCAATCTCATGCATGATTTACAGGCAGGGCTAATCGAGGAGACTGTAAATGATGCTGTTGATTCAGCACTGGATTCGGAGGATATTGAAGAAGAAATTGAAGAAGAGGTTGACAAGGTGTTGACTGCGCTTGCTGGTGAGACTGCTGCTGAGCTTCCAGAAGCAGTCAGGAAGGAGAAACTAAAGCAACCTGCCAGTGTGGTGGGAGCTGAACAGGAGGTATAGGCAACAAGTCTATTGTTTGATGCATTTTCCATTTTGTCCCGCCATTTGATTTGAAGGAAGCTAAAGAACCAACATTGTTTACTGTCATCTTTATAGGATGAAGCAATAGCTGAAGGTGTTGACGACGAGGAAGAACTTGAAGAAATTAGGGCCCGGCTTGCTAAAGTGAGGTCATAATATGAGCATTTTCTCCTTGGCTCTATCTGTGGCAATGAATAGAAAGGTCATTGAATTGGCTTGCATAGAATATCTTCTCGGTTTCAGGATTGCAGCCAGGTAAATCCTAGTTTTACCTCTCGACTAACAGATGAGAAGTAAATGACAATGTTGTAATTTTTGCAAAAATTCACCTTCATTTAAATACACATGCGGCTGTTACTTATGTATCATATGTCGCAATAATTAGTAACCCCTGAGGCATGCGTTATTAGTTATTTGAATGCGTTATTTTGCCATATTCCTACTAGCAAGCCACGCTCACTACTCCTCCATTTGGTTTGCTGCTGTACCAGCGCATTTGGAATGATCATTCAGGAATAATTGCTTTGCACTTGTTTGATTATTTTCATATTCATCTTCTTTTCAAGGTGTAATTTAGGTCTTCTCTACTTTTTCAAGTAAATGATCAGTAATTTAGGTCTTCTCTACTTTTTCAAGTAAATAGAAGACTACTTTTTCAAGTAATGATCCGTATCAGTTACTCCGAACTTATTCTCTTCTCTAAACTGGAGAGGAAAGTGGAAAAAAAAGACCCACATCAGTATCATTACACATTCTATTTTAGAGAATCTTTATAATGCCTCTCTAAATGTAAATAGTCGCTATAAGATTATTTATTTATAAAAATAAATAAAATTACTTAGAGTAGCTGATATAGATTATTTTTAAATTGAGAATATCTAAACTAGTCTTTACTTTATTTTTGAGAATTTCTTTAGAAGAGCTGATGTGGATATCAACCACAAGTTATGGAACTATGATATGGAGCTGATGTGGTCACGCTGGTTTTCTTATTGGAACTAGTGTGTTAATAGTTGAGAATTGAAAAAAGAGTTTTGAGGATGATATTGGACACGATGGGTGATGATGATGATGATGATGAGTGTTCTTTATTTTATATATATATATATATATATATTTGTGGGATAGATAAGAAAATTAGAATGCAAATCTCACACAAATTTTCTGGTTCTTTTCCAGTTTAAAAGCAAGTCATTTGTTGCTATGTAAAGCAACTTGTAAATAACTCCAAGAGCTTCAATGAAGTGTCTCTATCAGTTTAGTTGTACTCAATTTGGCAGCATCTAAATGCATGCTAGGGTTGATGGCTAGCAATGAAATCTCTTAGTAGATTTTCATGTTTCTCAAGCCTTTTACCTACCCAAATTTTGTTCCTGGAGATGATGACAGAGAAATTCAAACCAATTTTTACCTTTCCCCTTTTATTATTATTATTATTATTATTATTATTGTTATTATTATTATTATCCTCTTTCTAAAACTAGGGTATCGAGAAATAATTGTAAAACCAAACACGGGGAATCAATTGTGTGCAAGCATGGGTAAGCAATTTTGCCGTCCAATTGTATCACCCTCCCACAGGGGCCCTCCTAGTTTTAGAAAAATGTTGTAATTAGAATGATAAGAATTCTTTCTTACCTTCCAAAATATATATATATATATAAGAATGCTAAATTTAACAATCTCTTTAGCTTCGCCTGTTTGAAGATAAAATCGTTTTAGAGAAAAATATATTTATTATGTTTTAGAATGTATTTTTAAAAAACATGAATAAAAAAAAATATATATATATATATATTTTAAGAACATTGAAACAAACAGATGCTCACAACTACGCATACAAGAATATGAATCTCTTTATGCATGAAAATAGTGCATCACAAATAATTATATGAAAAATTATATTTTAACGGTAGTCTTTACATAAATATAAATTTTTTACCATGTAGTGGCCCCGTTTGGAATACTAATCATTCTAAAAAAATTTCAAAAAAATTCAAAAAGTTTTAACTTTTTCAAATTCTAAAAAACTTCAATTTTTTAAAAATTTTATCAAAATCCGTTGGAACGCACTATAATAATACATTCTAACAGATTTTGGCAAAATTTTTTAAAAAATCATACTGACATTTATACCAAAATTATTTTATATAATTTTTGACAAGTTTATATTAAATTAAATACAATAATTCAATTATCATTTCAAAATAATTTTTTTACACCAAATCTCCAAAAAAAATTCACTTTTAATTTTTTTTGAATTCTGGCTCCAAACGGGGCCAATCTATCGATTTTAATATTAATACGTATGATGAGCTTTGGATTATCATTACTTTAATTTTTTATAAATTAAAATAATTTTAATTCGGTTTCGTTCCCTCCAAAACCGAACAGAACAGTCCAAGGAAGACGATTAATATAATTCCAAAAGAGAGGGCATCAAAAAGCGATAGCCAGCTGTCTAATGGTCATGGCGTCCAAAGTCTAAAGGCAAGAGACAAATTCTCACCCACAAAATCAAGTCGACGCAAAGACAATCCCGATGGCCCACCACCTTCTTTCTGACCATCCGATGCATTCGTTGTTACTCAACCCAAGCCCTTCAGATTTCTCCAACGCCCTCAAATTTTCTGTCTTCCTCGTAATTTCTCGATGGTTGTAAGATTTTTCTCATACAACATTAATACAAAACCAACAACACTTTCAAAGAATTTTGCTTATTGTTTTCAGAAATAAAATAATAATAATAATAATGAAAGCGAACAGAGCTTGGCTGTAGGCAGGGCTGATCATCCATGGATTCTATCCTATCCAAAACCATTCTCCTCCTTGCCAATCACAACCACCATCTTGTCCTCCTTGTTTTACGCCATTTCTCCCTTCTTAGCAGATTGGAATGAAATCGGGGCTATGGATGTAAAAGGGTCGGATCAGACCTGACTCGCCCCTTGATCCGGGTTCCATAACTGGTTTATCTTTACCGTCCCGTTAGTGGGTTAAGTCAGGTCGGTCATTGATTCTCACCTCTGACCTGTTCCAATTGACCTAATCTATTTTTTTAATATTTTTTATAAATTAAATAAAATACAAAGAAAACTCAAGCAAACACATTAAAACATTTATCAATAAAAAATAAATTTTATTAAATAATGAACAATTACATTATTAACATCAAATTCAAATTACAAAAAAGAAAAAAATTAAAAAAAAAATTAGTAAATGTTTTAAGAATATTGATAACGCATATAATTTGATATTTTCTATTTCTTTGTGTGTTTGGATAAAAAAATGTTCAAAATGATTTTTAAACATTTTACATTTTATGCATAAATTCAATTTTTATTTTATAAATCAGGTTTTGAAAATACTAGTGACCAATTATGTTTTAAACCATTTTTGTTATTCTCAAAAATCACAAAATAAAAGATAAAATATAAAAAATAATCTCAAAACAAGTATACAAAAAAAACAATTTGGTTTTGAAAACCAAAATAAAAATAGATAAATCATAACTTTTGGCATTTTGATGAAAACTACAAACCAAATCAAAAAATAAATAAATACAATCACATCTAAAAATGTCAAAATAAAATATTTGAATTACACTACTGACTTTTCCAGAGCTAACAGTTTTTGTAGCAGATATATGCTTGGGAAGGAAGGAAAAAAATAGAAAAAAAAAATGAAATGAAAAAAAGGCCACCTTAAGGGTAAGGAAGTCAAAAAAAAATAAAAATAAAAATAAAAATAAAAAAATTTAAACCTTTTAACATGGCAACTGGTAGCACCGCAGGGACGGGCGTCGGTCATGTGGTGCAAGGCAGGAGCGTTGCCCTAACCCAGACAGGGGCAAAGAAGGCTGTAAGGATTCTTGGGGCGAGGCGGTGTGGGACGGGTCAATTTCAGGGTCGAACCGGGTCAAAGGGTGACCTGATCTATTTACATCACTAAATCGGGTCTATCTAAGTTAAATTTTAATTTATTCGAACTTGACTTAAACAAATAATATAAAGCTCAAGCTCGAATTTAAATTTTTATATAGGCAAGAGTTTGGCTCGGATGAGAATAATTTAAACTTGAATTTGTTTAAAAAATAATTTAATTAACTAAAAAAATGTTATTTTGTTATAAAATATTATAAATCAAAATATATAACCCCAAGTAAAATGATATTATTTTAATATTAAATTAAAATAACGTTATTTTAGTATACAATGTCATAAATATGTATTATTTTGAGTTGGTCAGTTTGTAAATCAAGTTTCACTTTAATTTTAAATAAGTCATCGAAAAGACTCGAATTTGGTATTTTTGAGACCACGAATCAAACTCGAGTCTGCACCCAACTGTGGGTTATTTGTTCATGGCCACTAACACACTTTTATTTCAATGTAAAGTTATTATTTTTTTTAACTCGTTTAAAAAAATATATTTAAAAAATTTTAAAATATTTTATGTTAAAACAAATAGAGTCAACACGGGAGGGGAAAAATATCACTCTCAGAAGTTTCCAATTCCACGGCACAAAAGCGTGAAGACCAGGTCACCAAAACTTTTGCCATTTCGTCTGGCCTAATTCTCGTCACTGCATTTTCAAACCCCTTAAATTACTTTAATGATAATTGAAGCAATCACTAGGCTTTTATTTTTATTTTCATTTTTTTAATAATCACATTTTATTTTTTTAGAGTTTCGTCTAAAGATATACTTTTTTTTTTTTAATTTAAAAATCAATATATCACCTCTTTGTGATTTTGATTAAAGTGTAAAATTATTAAAATTTGTTTAACTAAATTTGTAACCAATGTGCCATAAATGCCATGCTCATATGTGATTGAGTAAAAGACATTACTGAAAAAAAAATAAGTTTATCTCTAAATTTCGTACAGAGTTTCTTTAAAAAATACGTAATAATTTCTAATTAAAGATAAATTAAAAATCAATAAAATTGTACTTTTATCTAAATATTTTTATGAAAATATTTTTTCCTTTACAAACTTTTACCCATGATAAACAAATTAAGTTAAATACCACAACAGATTTTGTCAACTTTACACTTTAATTTAAATTATAATATTTTAATTTTAAACTAAAGGGGTTCGGCACATTTTTGGGTAAATTTTTAAGAAATAAAATGCAATTATCACTTTTTTTTTTCATATTTAAAACCCACGATCTAGCCTCCATCAATCAATCAAAGTCTTAACATCAACAACCAATTAAATATTTAAATAATTTTGTTAGTTATCGTACATTGTATGGGGCCCATGAAATATCAATTATTTTCAATTATATTACAAAGTTTTTGTGTGTACGTTTTCAGTGCTCGTGTCTAACAAGCAAGCAAAATAATTTTTCCATGCATTAGGTTAATATTTCTCCAACTGCCTTAGACTTCTAATTTGGATGCTGATTATCAAGCATAGTATCAACAAACTCACCTTAAACAATTCCATTTTCTCTTAAAATTTAAAAATATCTAATAACTCCTTAATTAAGAATACATTGGTTATTATATAAGAAGATTATCCTAGAAAATGGGAAAAAAAAATAACAATAAAAATATATATTTTGGGAATAGTATAATATTTTCTTTCTTATTCCTTTGATTTTTTTGAAAAGGATATATATATAAATATATATAATATTGGATAGATGTAGCATCTAGCAAAATTAGCTGCTAAAGTTGTTAATTTTCTTAATGTTAAATTAAAAGATAAAATAATATTAAATTGGGGCACGGTTGACGATGGTTTACCTTATTTATTATTATAATTTGAAAAAACAATTAAAAAATATTTTAAGCCCCTAATTGATGACCTAACTAATCTCAACTTTGGAAGACTCCTTAAGTTAGATACTTTTGCTTAGCCATGCATGTTGAACTCACTGAGAAGAAAGAGCATTAATTCATTAATTATATATATATATTTCTTTTTTTTTTTTTGGGGGGGGAGACAAGGAATATGATATTCTGAAAACCATTGGACTATTAAGTGTGTGAATATATATTTATCTCAATATGAAAACAATCTTTGTCAAGTTTTTTTATTGAATAAGTTAAATTAATTAATAAGAAAGAGGTAAGGAGCATGTTCCATAGGTCTACATTGAATTTTTTTTATTCATGAATGATTGAATGAATCATAATATCTTGTGACTTTAGACTTAGCTAACTCACTTTAATCAGCCTTTCTTTCCAAAGGTTGGTTATTGATTGGCAAAATGGTGCAAGAAAGTGAAATCACAGCTGTGGAGGGAGTACATATTAATTAATAATTAAAACTTTTTATTTTTATTTTTAAAACAAATTGGCAAATTATAAGCAAGAAAAATATAAAATATAATGGCATTATGAACATGCGCCAACCTCACAAGGAGTAATAACAACAGATATCTATCCCTTTCTGTCAATGGGAAAATTTTTCAATCTTCCTGGATATTTTGAGCTTTTGGTTTTTCTGGTGAAAAGTATGCTCTTTCAATGATAAAAGTCCCTCGTTTTGGTAGTTCCCCTTTTTACATCCCCTTTTCATACTTATTAAGTAAAAGCAACCATGTGACTTGGGCATCTCCAAATTTTCTACTTTGAAAAGGTCACTTTGTGCTGGTTATGGCTGAAGTGAGAAATCCTTTTGTGGTAAGACCATTGAAATTATGTTCATATTTGCTTTTAGAATCCTAGGAAAACAAACTTCCCTCTCTCTCTCTCTCTCTCTATATATATATAT
The DNA here is from genome assembly GCA_035590655.1 of Pouteria glomerata. NCBI lineage: Eukaryota > Viridiplantae > Streptophyta > Magnoliopsida > Ericales > Sapotaceae > Pouteria > Pouteria glomerata. The sequence continues at coordinate 11,997,371 of JAVXUM010000036.1, forward strand.
TCACACACACACAAGGTAGAAAGATAAAAAGTCTAAGAAACTGGAACCAGGTGACCGTTAAACCACAGGTTCCTCCCCCTCTTCTCTCTCTCTCTCTCTCTCTCATAGAGGGATATGCATACAAGCACATAAAACACATTTCTCGCTCCATCTCTTTGAAAGGGTTAGCAGCAAAGAGAGTTCTATTAAGCCCTATATATAATAATCCAATCAGCCATCCTATAAAGACAGATAAGCCACAACAAACAATGGCACCAGCAGCCTTGTTTCACCTCTTTCTCTCTTTCCTTTTCCTCCTTCTCAACCCGCTAATTTCCTCATCTGCAAGAATCCATGAAACCAGTCCTTTAAGCCAAACCTCAATCCTCAGTTCCCCAAAAACACAAGCGCAGAAGCTCATCAGGGGGCTTAACTTGTTCCCCAAACAAGACATCAACACCGGCAGTCATGGGGCAGCTGCTCCGGCGGAGATGGTTGAAAAGCCTTTGAATTTTTCTCTGTTTGGTGACCCTGCAGGGACTTCTATTCAAGACTTGGGGCACCATGCTGGTTATTATAGGCTTCCACATACTAAAGATGCCAGGTATATTAATTTATTGGTTATCCTACCATTTCCATTTGCTCCAAACACAGCCTAAATGAATGATTGTTTTTGTGCTGGTGAAGGTCAATGGAACAGAATGGTTGTAGTAGTTGTGTTAATTGAGTTCATTTTGGATGATAAAAGCAAAACTAGAGTCAATGAAATAGATACACAGGTAGACAATTGTGTGATATAACTAGATTTGTGTGAATTTTATTCAGGTTTATTTCTTTATTTTCAATGGTTAATTCATACATTTTTAATTAGAAAATTTTCTTGTGAAACCTTTGTTTTTTTGTAATTAGACTGAATTAATTTGCAAGTTTCAGAATATGGGTTTGAATCGGGAGCTAAAACTTGAACCAATCACTGCAAAAGTTTTTGTCTCTGGCCCTTTCGGAACCCCTTCCTTTTCATCCCTGCATTGGCAGAACCCAAAGAGTTGTAAGTTCGACCTGCTTCATGTCAAATGCTTCATTGTCATGAACACAAAATGCACTCCTTTATGGTTTTACAGAAATGAAATTCTACCAATGCTTGCGCAATTCTGGGGTTTGTTTGGTTTATGGGGTCAAAATTAGGTGTTGAATTATCCACTAAAATGACAACTCTCCCTAGGGTGAGCGGTTGGTTTTCTTAGTGCTTCATTTTAATGTTTTCCAGGCAGTTGTACCTTTTGCAACCAGAATTTGATTGATTTGGTTTCTACCAGAGAATAACTTAAAACTTTTTAAATAACGGGTGATTTAACATGGTATTAGAATTTTGTTTTTTAATTCGAGTTTTGTTATGGTATTATTACAGGATGTTCTATTTTTTCTTCGAATCACGAAACACGAACACAAAAGGTACTGACCCTGTTGTAATATGGTTGACCGGAGGCCCGGGTTGCAGCAGTGAGTTAGCTATGTTCTATGAAAATGGTCCTTTCCATGTAACCAAGGACTTGTCTCTTCTATGGAATGATTTTGGTTGGGATCAGGTACTTTATTTGCCCTTTCTCCCCTTGGCCTTGCATTTTCCTCGTACCAAAATAATGTTTTTGAAACATTTGAATCCAACCTTGAAGGGGTTTTTCCTCCTACTTGTAATGCCAAATTCGCAGCTAATGTTATTTTTGGCAGGCATCGAATCTTATATTTGTTGATCAGCCAACAGGGACTGGTTTCAGTTATAGCTCTTACAACGTTGATATCCGTCATGATGAAGAGGGCATCAGCAATGATCTATACGACTTCCTACAGGTTTTATTTTTTCTTTCCATCTTCTTTTGATGCGAAATATTCAAATTAAACGAACCCGGGTCTCAATAAAATTTGAAACGACGAAGTTTCATTTAGGACTGGTGAGACGTAAGAATGAACCACTCGTGGAGTATCCGTAGTTGACAGAGGACAGTTCTAACTTGAAGGCAAATCCTTCTTTATAATTAACTTAAATTTAGTGTCACATAAATGCCAGGCATTTTTTAGGCAGCATCCTCAGTATGTAAAAAATGACTTTTACATAACCGGAGAATCATACGCTGGCCACTACATTCCTGCTTTCGCTGCTCGGGTTCACAGGGGAAACAAAGAGAAACAAGGAACGTTCATAAACCTCAAGGTGTGTATGTCACAAACCATTAATTCAATACAATTCTTCTCTATTTCTTTTTCACTGATATCCAGCTTAAGAATTACATGGTTGAAGAAAAAAAAAATGGTTGAACAGGGGTTTGCTATAGGGAATGGGCTCACAAATCCGGAGATCCAGTACAAGGCATATCCTGATTATGCTTTGGACATGAAATTAATCACAGAGTCTGATTACAGCGACGTTGGGAAGCTGATTCTTCCTTGTCAACAGGCTGTAAAACTTTGCGGTAATTCTTCCCAAATTCCTGGATTTTGTTTCCTCCTCTTCCTTTTCGTCTTCTTAACTTATGGAGATTCTTCGTCTACTACATTGTCTAATTAGTAGAACTATGCATTAGGTGCTGATGGAGGCAACTCTTGCATGTCTGCATATTCGTCTTGCAACGCTGTATTCAACAAGATCATGGACATTGCTGGTGATATTAATGTAAGAAAAATCAAATAGCACTCTAAGGAATTGTATTTACAGAGCAGAAACACCTAATTTCAAATAATCTCACCAAAAACTTAACATAAGTAAATAGAGGAAAATGATTTACGAAGCAGAACCCAACTAGCTTGAATGGAAGCTTCGTTGAGTTGAGAATGATGATTTGTTGGGTCATATGTTTGATCTGCAGTACTACGACATCAGAAAGAAATGCGAGGGGGACTTGTGCTACGACTTCTCGAACATGGAGAATTTGCTGAACGAGAAGGCCGTGAGAGATGCTCTTGGGGTCAGGGACATTGAATTCGTTTCGTGTAGCTCTACTGTGTACCAAGCCATGGTGTTGGACTGGATGAGGAATCTCGAAGTCGGCATTCCTGCACTGCTTGAAGATGGAATCAAGCTGCTTGTGTATGCAGGGGAGTACGATCTCATCTGCAACTGGCTCGGTAATAAAGCTTCTTTTGTGATTCTGGAAAAATAAAATGTGTTTATGGATTTGACAGTCATGTTGATGTGTTTGAATTTGGGGCAGGGAATTCAAGATGGGTTCATGAGATGGAATGGTCTGGTCAGAAAGGCTTTGTTTCAGCTCCCACTGTCCGGTTTCTAGTTGGTGGTGCAGAAGCAGGAGTGGTGAAAGGCCATGGACCTCTAACTTTCCTTAAGGTCTCTTTCTCTCTCTCTCTCTCTATATATATATGAATGAATTGAAAATTCTTGACCTGAGCATATTGTTTTCTTGTTAACGTAACAACAGGTTCATAATGCTGGGCACATGGTTCCAATGGATCAAC
>JAVXUM010000036.1:12021305-12035882 GCA_035590655.1 Pouteria glomerata
GGATTGTAGTAATAACTTGGTAAGTCCCAGCTTGAATTCATAGGAAGTGAGATTTTAAACTGATGTTATCGTGTAGTATAATATTAAGAATGAATTTTATTGTTCATTTGGCCAAAAAATAAAATAAAATTGTTAGTTGGGCTATCTGTTAATAATTTTTGAATTTTTTTTAAAATGATAAAATTTATTTTCTTATATTTTAAACTTTTTTTAAATTTTGAAGAATAAAAATATCGAATTAATAAAAAATTAAAACGTTATATACTAAAATTTTAGCTTCTTTTTTTAAAATATAATAAAAAAAAAAAAAAAAAAAACTAGCTTCTAATAGTTAACTAGTAGCCAACTACAAAAAGTTAATTTTTTTTTTCTCAAACCCAACCTTAGAGAATAAATATTTTAAAATTTTTGAATGAGATGAACAAAAGTTAATTAAAAAAAAAAAAAATGAATGTAATATAAAAACAAGAAGCAAATATGCTTTAGCAGCAAATTTCCACCAACTGCTCACCATGTAAATTCTAATTTATTAATAAATTAAATTATCTCAATTGAACCCAACCACAGTGAAATCCAATCAAACATTTTCTTTGTGGGGGGGGGGGTCCAAACTCAAATCTGGTGTTTTAAATTGGAAAAAAAAAAAAAACTCAAGCTTTAAAATTTTTACTAGGTTGGAATCTATATTTCTTGTGACTAGTTACTGATTCTACAGACAATAAACCAAAGGAAAAAGTTTTGAGCATTCAAAATATGAAAACTCTAAACTTGTCAACTCAATAAAAAATATATATATATATATGTATGTATATAAAAAAAATCCTCTTCTCAAATTATTAAACAACAAGCAGTCAAATATATAATTTAAAAACATAATAGAACTAAAAAGTGTTTATTATAAAGACACATGGTATCCTAGATGTACGCTTAAAATTGACTTGTTAAAGGCATATGATTTTGTTAGGTGGCAATTTTTATGGGACTCAATGGAGCTTTTAGGGTTTCTTATCATATCGAGTACATGGATTAAAGTTTGTGTCTCTTCTCCAATGTATTCCATTAATATCAATAGGGAGATGGCTGGATATTTCAGAGGCAAGAAAAATTTGTAGCAACGTGATCCCCTATCTCCTTACCTCTTCGTTATTTGTATGAATATGCTCTCGAGAATAATTCTCAAGAAAGTTGCTGAGGCAAATCATTTTGAGTACCGTTAGAGATGTAAATCTCCCAAAATTACTCATCAGATATTTGCTGATGACTTTATGTTGTTTTGTTAAGGTGAGGTGAGCTCAGTTCAGGTTCTTATGAAAGCCCTTGCTATGTTCATTGCCTTCTTTGGCTTGGAACCAAATCTGTAAAAATGTGATGCATTTATCTTTGGCTTTAATAATGACAAGAAGAGGAATTTGTTGAATTGTGTTAGTTTTAGGTTAGTACTCTTCCCATTGCTATTTGGGCGTACCTTTGATCTTTACTAAACTTAAACCCACAGACTGTAATGCTTTGGTGGATAGTATTCTTAGTAAAGTTAAACCTTAGGCGAGCAAATTCTTATCTTATGCTGGCAGATTTCTACTTATTTACTCGGTGCTCTTCAGTATTCAATCCTATTGGGCATATCATTTTATTCTTCCAATAAAAAAATCATGAAGAGGGTTGAACAAATTTTGAGATTTTTTTATGGAAGGGTCCTAGTCTTGCTTCCACTAGGGCTAAAGTTGCTTGGAATGAAGTGACTCATACAAAGTGGAAGGTGGTTTGGGGATCAAACGAATCAGAGACTAGACTTATGTGGCGAGGTGCAGATACATTTGGCTTCTTTGTGATCCTTCTTCTTCTTCCTTATGAGCTAAGTGGGCAAAGTCTAATCTTTTAAAGAAATTTCACTTGTGGGTGGCTAAATTTCCAAGGGAATGCTCCTGGACATGGAGAAAGATCCTTCAACTTTGTGACAAAGTTAAAGATAAAATTAGTTATAAGGTGGGTAATGAGAGGTCAATTTCACTTTGGTATGATAAGTGGTTACCTAATGGTAATATTCATTCTAGATTTAGAGGTAGAGTATGGTATGTGATTACACTTGAAAAATGTAATTACGAACCATCATTTAGAATGGGAAACATGCATCTATTTTATTGATTTTAGTTATTTTTGTTATATTTTATCACATATAGTCTTTTGTTTTTAAAATACAGGAAAAATGAGAATATGATTGTAATAAGCAGTGATGAAGAACCTGAAAAAGTTACTATTATCTAGACACTTCGACGCTCGGTCCGGACATCAGCAAAGACAAGATGTGCTAAAAAATGATCCGGTGTTGTAGGAGTCACTGGTGTCCGAACGGCTTGATTGTGTCGTTCGGACACCAACGACGCGGATGCACTTTAATTTTAAGTTTTAAGGTTTAATTTTCAGAGATCATAAAAAGGCAAATTGTGGCCACCATTAGACACGTTTTTCTAGAATTTCTTTTCTTTTAATCTTCATTGTTCCGTAGGATGCAAATAGGGTTTTTGTTGATTGGAGGAGTAGCCGCTTACATTCTTGTTTGAAGATTGTGTTCTTTTTCACTTTTTAAGTACGGTATTTATTTTTGTTCTTTAATATAATGCCTTTATTCACTATTTTTGAACCTTTGATGTGTTTGGATGTTATTTCAAGAATGCTAGGCTAGGTTTCTTATTCTTGATTCAATCACTCAAGAAAGGTTGATTGGTTATAAACTATGTGATATGCGTAGATGTTTATGTGCATGTAAGCATGAATGTATACATTTACTATTTTTAGATCTAATTATTTTTATTTTAAAATCGTCAAAGATGGGATTTCTTAACTCTATTCTCTGTAATCCTTAATAAGAAATTTTGGTGACATAAAATTTCTTCAATGGTTTTGAAATAAAAGAGTTGAATCTAAAAACCCTAGTATTATTAATAGAAAACTTTCCAATCCTATACTCCTTGACGTGAATATAAGATTGAGTTAGGGAATTAATGAACTTTGATGAAAATATTTTCTAACCATTTTTTCCTATATGTGAAACCTTAGTTGTAAAGAAAAGCATAGGACATAGCTAGTAACCAATCTACCCGGAATTGAAGTATTGAATTAAGGTTCATATTTAAATAGTTTATTTGTTAATTAAATTGCCTTTTAATTTGTTTGCTTACTATTTTTAATTTTTTATTATTAAATTCATGCTCGATAATTAGTTTATTTAAATTTCTATCACTGATAAAAGTTTACATTAATTGTAGTTAGAAAAATTGAAAATCTTAAACTGAAAACTCCATTATTTTGAACGTTAGTTAGTGAATAAAATACACCTAGAAAATATAGAACTAAAACTTTACGCTCTCTGTGGATTTGACCCTAGGCTCACAAGGTAAAATTATATTGCATACTCTTACACTTGAATGATAGTATTAGATGCAATATCTAGAAGCGGTCACTATGCTTCGGGTCTAACTCCTAAGGCAACTGTGAATGATATCATTAAAGATGGTAATTGGGTTTGGCCTTATGAAAATTCTTCTAATCTTCTTGACTTGAAGAGGACAACTGATTTACTTTCTCGGTTAGCAGTGAATTGTGATAATATAGCTCTTTGGGACCAAGGATCCGTTGGTTTTACTATTCGCAAAGCCTGGGAATCAATTAGGGTGAAGCATCAAAAAGTTAAAGGGTCCTATCTAGTTTGGTTTAAAGGTTTTATACCTCGGTATGCTGGATGGCCATTCGCTGCAAACTTTCTACACTTGATAGGTGCTCATCTTTTGGAAGAGTTCTTCCTTGAGTTGTATGTTTTGTAGGAGACGACTGGAATTTCATGATTAGCTTTTTGTTCAATGTTCATACAATAAGTGTATTTGGGATACTTTGATAAGGAGATATCATTCCTATCTTTCTCTTCATAACTCGTGGAGGGGTAAGATTGGTTAGGGTTCGATTAGCTTGAAAGGTAAATCTTCCCAAAAATCTCTAATCAAGTTATGTTTTGCAAGCATGGTTAATCTTGCATGGTAGGACAGAAATAAGCAAATCTTTGACAATTGTTATATTGATGTGGGCTCGATTACACAATAGATTGTTAATGTGATTCGTGAGAAGATCCTGGATTGTTCAAAGTTTTGAAAATCTGATAAAAATGCCGCTCTGATTGAACAATGGAGGTTTCATACCTCTGTTCTTGATGATTGAAGCTGTCAGACTGGAGTTGTCAGCAGGTTTTGTCTGGTGGCAGTACATTTTGCTATACTTTTGCAAATATAAGTTGGGTCCTTGGTTCAGGAACACAAGTTGGCCTAGTCTGGTTTGATAGAACCTTTGTTTGAATATTAAATTGGTGTCTTCATGCCTTGGCACTTACATGCCTTATTTAACGTCACTTTGTTTGAGTTCGATTTGAATTTTGTAATTGTCTAGTTCTCTAGATTGTTTCTTTGTTTTCTAAGAGGGTTTTGAGCTTCAATATAATATCAGGGGTTATGTCCTGTTGATGTTGTACTTTACTTTATTTTATTAATTTAATCTTCTTACCATTGAAAAAAATAAAACTAAAGCATATTAGTTTCACATTAATAAAAAATAAAACAATGGCTTATTAGGATATCCATCCTAGCAAAGTTTTAGGTACAACTCATAGAGGAAAAAAAAAAAAAAAGTGATCTAACTAGGTAAAGAAAGTGATATAAACTCTAGATATCTTAAAAATGTTATACAAATAGACGTATTTGTACTTTCACGCAAATCAAAGAAAAAATTGAAAACTAATTAAACTTAAAAAAAAAAAAAAAAAGTCATACTGATCTGTGACACATGGTTCAAACCCACATTGGTAGTAGGCTCGAATAGCAATAGGATTTGAAAATTCCTAAATTGGCGGAGAGTACCATTTTGCAAAATAAGGAATTGAGGTTTGAACCTTTTTTATTTAGGGTTCGAAACAAAATAAACTACAACATTTTAAATTCAATTTCCATCACAATTTTGATTTTAAAATGTTAGAATTAAGAGATAGCTAGCTAGTTGAGAAAAAAATTATCGATTTCTTAGTCTTGTTTTCATTGGCTTAAAAATCAACTCAAATGTTGGACTTCTAAATCAAAACTTATCATTGAAATACTGATTATATGTCAAGTAAAATTTGTTGAAGAACTTTTGAAAAATATGCAACTTTATTTTTTTGTCCCTCAATCTTTGCTTTCGCAGGCACTGATTGCTCCTAAAGATGGCGTCTAAAATTAACCCCCAATGTAAGAGCATGTGGTATAATTTTACCTAGTGAGCCTAGGTCGAATCCACAGAGAATCTATATTTCAGTTTCTAGGTTTTAAAGGTTTTTCTTATCCTAAGTTTAATATGATTTTGAAATTGAAGAGTTGAAAATTTTAAGGTCTGTTTTCTTGCAAACTTTTCCAAATGACAAAATTTAAAGTAAATAGCAAACTGAATGTTATAACCAAACAATTAATTTCCTAAAGCAATTAAGCAAGTAAAATTAGATAATTAGCTCAAATGGTTCAAAGCAATCTTGATTTAATATTTTAAGTTCAAGTGGAGAGAATGTTTTCACAAATTAATATCCCAAAAACACAATTTAAGTCTTATGTACAGGAGAAACATAAATTGAAAGATATTTCTTTGAAAACTTTTAAACTTCCTACAAGCACAACTTCATGTTCACGTCAATGGATTATGGAGTTGAAAAATTTTCTATTAATAATATTCATGGATTCGAATCTAATTTGTTTGCTTCAAAATATTAAAAAGAAATTTTAATGAATCAAAAACTTTTATCAGGGACTGCTGGAATATAGTCAAAAACTTTTATTTTTGAAAGTCTTTTAACAAATTAAATTAGGTTATAAAGAAGGTATATATATGTATACATTAATACGTTATGTACATAACCCTAATATATTAATTTGTTCAAATCTTCCACCATATCTTGAAACATTAAATCAAGACTAATAAAACTTAACCTAGCATGCTTTCACAATCCATCAATAGTCAATAATAATAAAAACATATCAATATTCAATAATAACAAAAACAAAAAAAAAAAAACCTAAAAAATTAAAGCAATGAAGCTCTAGATTAAATCAGATGAACGAAATACCATACTTCGAAGATACAAATCAAAAAACAGCCAACGCTATCAATGAACCAATAAAAACTCCAAAAAAAGGCCAATACTTCTCTTAAAAAAAAATCAGAAAAACAATAATAAAAACCCTAAAAAGTAATGAAGTCTTGAACAGCTTCACAAAAGTTTCTATTTATAAGCTAATTAAAAACTCTAAAAAAAATAAAACAATGCGACATCAAACAACCCGCAATAGTCCAAACCAAGGCTTTGGGTATGGAGACTAGCATTTCATTTTCATCATTTTGTTTATCTTCCTTGCTACTAATCATGAATATTGCATTTTCTTCAATGTATTTCAGAAAATAAACCCTATAAGTGATTAAAAAAAAAAAGTGAAACAAAAAGAATTTATTAAAATAATGCATGATTCTACATTAAATTATCAAGTTTGTAGTTATAATTTTCAAGTGTAATCAAGCACTTTAATCATTCTAAGAAAATTCAATTGAGTTTTTGTCTCCTCCAACCAAGTCATCTTTAATACCCTAGCAAACAATTTATAAAGTTTCTCAAAACTCGTTCCAACAATCATGTAATGCTCTTTAGAGACTTCTAAAACTTTGATTTTATCTCGGTCTTCACGACTTGATCAACAATTATAATATTTAGTAATGCTACACTTACACCCAACTCTTACACCCTTCTTTATACTCTACTGGTGACTACTAGTCGTGACCAATGTATTTCATTCAAAATCATCACAGTCACAAGATATATCGCCTTCATCCTATAACTATAATTATTTTAAATAAAATACACTGATCACGACGGGTAATTACTAGTAAGGTATAAATAAAGATGTAAGAATTAAGTATAAACGTAGTATTTTTTGGTAATATTATGTAACCATAATTACATTGGACTGCGTGAAAATTAATGAGGTATTGAAGCAAGAAAGCAATGTGTTTGTTTTAGAAAGTCAACCATCTTAGAATTAGATTAGGGGTCCAAAGTTGACTTTTAAATTCAACTTCTAAAATTAAATCTTGTTTATTATAAAAAGGTGTGAATTTCAAAAAATCGTATGCAGTCTCAACACATTCCTTTAAATTTGTTCACCTTATTTCTTATAATATTTATTTTTGACAATATTCCTTTTTTTGTATTGTAATATTTAATTTATTTATTTTTAAATTAATAAATTTCATATAAATTTTAATTAATTATAAGAGATATTAATTTATATTAATTAATATACATGAAAGGTTTTTTAAGTTCATTATTTAAAATTTCATAAATACAAATGTAACCTAATTAAATATATTTGAAAAATTATATTTTATAATAAAAATTTTATATTCAAATTATCATACCTTCAATTTAATACATTTAAAAACTATTGACAATCTTATATTAAATTGTCATTACAACATTATTAGAACAAAAGTTCAAAATAATAACCTAAATATATTGTTTTTAATGCTAGTCATAAACGATAAAAACAATCACTACAAAAAGCCCTTTATTTCTCTAATTTGATATGAAATAAATACATATAATTTATTGAAATATTATTTTTATCATTTTAATGAAGTAATAATAATTTAATATAAGATTGTCATTAATTTTTAAATTTATTGAATTGAAGTTATAATGATTTAAATATAATTTTTTAATATAAAATATAAATTTTTAGACATATTTAGGTTATATTTGTATTTATGAAATTTTAAATAATAAACTTAAAAACTTTCATGTATATTAATATAAATTATTATCTCTTATAATTAATTAAAATTTATTTCATGTATATTAATATAAATTATTATCCCTTATAATTAATTAAAATTTATGTAAAATTTATTAATTTAAAAATACATAAATTAAATATAACAATGGAAAAAAATAAGAATATTGTCATAAATGAATTGTAATAAACGAGATGAACAAATTTAAAAGAGAATGTTGGGGTGTGTGATATTTCTCAAGATTTACACCTCTTTTTTCAATTAACAAGATTTAATTTTAGAAACTTGAATTTGAAAAACAACTTCAACATCCTTACTCCTTAGGATCATATTTAATTTGATGTCACATCCGTTTGATCAATACCTTAATGTTATATTGTGACTTAAGACGAATTTTAGACAAATTTCCTCATTTAAGCTCTTAAAAGTTTATTTTTTTTATTATAGTAAATATTAAGATCAGTAATAATTTTTTATAAAAATATCTATTTTCAGTACCATTTATTTTGGAATATTTAGTTTTTATTCTAGTATCTTAAGTCAAAAAGTTTACATTTTAGAAATTTTTATCTTTTTCCCCTTAATTACCTAATTATTTCCTCACTGATCAAGATTTCAGTATTCAATTTTTTTTTTTTTAAATCAATGTAGGTATCAGGGCTGAGGAGTTGAATTGAATTTAGAATTTTACTATTAGAGAAAATATCTCGTAATTATTGTGTCAATATTCTAGGCATTCACATTGTTTATTTTTTTCTTCCCTTCGTTTCTTTACGTACATTTCTTTGTCTTATGATCTGTCTTATTCTAATTATCCTGAAATTCAAAATACAATGCCAAAACCGATCAAGGGCAGATATTCATTTAACAGTAATGCAATTATCTCATATATAGATCAATATATCACTATGTATCTGCAATATTAGAGTAACGAGAACTTCGTCTATATATATATATACACACATTTAGAACGATTTGTACAATAGATGGACGTAATTGTCAAAGTAGCTTAGCATATAGAATACAGTTGGTGGGGTGGTATATATAATTGATGTTCATACTGACGAAATGGCCAAAGACATAGCCGAAAGTCAAATCATTTTTTTAACGGTTTTTACGTGATGAAGATTACTCAGTTGTGAAAAAAGAAAAAAAATGAACTAAGAAAACAATTAAACCCTGATCATTTTTTTTTTAATTTTGACTTCGATTATATCATACTCAATCAGATGGAAGGAAACAGGAGAAAAGTAAAAGTCATAGCCATTTTCTCAGTTGCTGATCTGGTTGTTAGTCTTTGTTAATATACAAATAAATACAGGTACTATTTTTAATCCCTTATATGGTAATGCCTGAAGCTTCCATGAAGTTTCAAGCTATAAACCAAAAATGCAATGTGCTGTTATATTAATGATGCTTTGCACATAACTTCAAAGCAATTCGAGTATTCTAACAAGCCAACCCCACACACCAACAATAATTTTCACTACTATGTATATATATATATAAATATATATCTCTCTAAGTCATTATTTTCATTTCATATAAAAAGGCTGCAGAGACAAAGTCAATCCCCGCCTGCATGGCAGTGTTATAGCAATTTATTTCTTGGATAAATAATTCATTCAAGAACGTACCTCTTTTGAAAATCAGTTCATTTTTATATATAAGTATATTCAAATTCTAAAAAAATCATGCACATTTGAAATTGGTGTTGCAATTGAAAGTCATACAAGTTGATGATTAAATATCCTCCAATGTCCTTGTTACATTATCTTGGTTGAATATATGCGAACTTTGAGATAATAAATTATGTGGTTCACATGTTATGAGGGAAACCAAATAAAAGAAATATCAATCCATGCAAGGCTGTGGAGCACATTCAACAGTGAATGAGAAATTCTCTTTCTATAGAGTTTGGCAATACTAAATTTGAGTTTAAAAATATGCTAAATTTTGTCAAATTAACTAGCTAGGTACAAGACATTAATTGGACCTAAAAATAGGGTTTGGCAATACTATTTGGCTATGACATTTACTGGAAAGGTTCTGCTGAGGAAACGTTACAATTACAAACGTACGTGAATGAGTGAGAAAGGAGGAGAGAGAGAGAGATCAATGAAATGATTTGCCTATTGCAAAACAGTTGTGACAATTCAGAAGGTGCATTGATTAGTCAATCGGAAACACCTGATCAGATGAATCTAGATACCCACAAATCTTATAAATAGACCCACCATCTACACGATCATTCTTATCAGTCACATATGGCAATCCAATGTACATGCAACCATAGAACCAGGGTCTCCTTATAATAGCTCCTAGACCCTCTTTTAAATGTTTGCAAATATATATATACACGTGTGCGCGTTTATGCATCCATATATATATATATATATAAATACATAATATAAGGTTGCTGTCTACTTAAAAGATTCTAATTAGTAAGTTATCGTGAATGTTTTGGGGGTTTTAATTTTTAATGCCCACAGAGGTGTTAATCAGATGGTAATTTATAATAATGGGGTTTTGAGTTTTCTTAATCTCTATAAACTTTTATAAAATTTAAATTTTTTTATTGACAATATAAATTATAAGATTATAAATTTTATAAATCTATATTAATTTGTATAATTCTAGCACAACGTTATTTCATCAAGGGTAAGCATACAGTTTGGCAAAAGTCAGAACTCAAGACATGCATAGGGCTATAGCCATCAATTTGTTTGCTTATTATATTCCAATTTAATTAGACTTTGGATTCTTGAAGGGAAAAGACCAAGTAAGATTTTACAGAGAGACAGGTTTTTCAATTAGTTTGAGGAGGAAACTTCTATTTATCAACCAGCTAGTTATTCAGCAAAGGAGTTAAGAGACTGATGAAACGGACCTATCATTTTGACTTCTGCACCTCACTCAAACCCTCAAGTCTCCAGATAAAAGGATCTAGAACCATACCCACACCTCTACTCCTTCCTGCAGAAAGCACTAATAGACACAGCAAATTCATAAGACTTGAGAGAGAGAGAGAGAGAGAGAGATGGGGAGGGCTCCCTGTTGTGACAAGGCAAATGTGAAGAAAGGACCATGGTCTCCTGAAGAAGACTCAAAGCTGAAGGAGTTCATAGAGAAAAATGGCACGGGTGGAAATTGGATTGCTCTCCCTCAAAAAGCTGGTAATTAAGATCATCTCAAAACACTGATAAATCACATTTTCATTTGATGATTTTAGTTCCTCCCCCACTTTTGTGTTTGTCTTCTTTTTGATGATCAGTACTTTGTGGTTTTGTTTGTGTTTGGTCTTTCATCATCAGGACTAAGGAGATGTGGGAAGAGTTGCAGGTTGAGATGGCTAAACTATCTAAGGCCCAACATCAAACATGGTGAATTTTCTGATGAAGAAGATAGGATTATCTGCACTTTGTTTGCTAGCATTGGAAGCAGGTATACTTGTTCTATTCCTTTTTCTCTCTCTCCAATTTTAAGATTGTACAGTTTCATTTATGTCAAAAAAATTCTACATTTTTACTGTTTCTGGACATACAAGACCTTTTATTTTACCCCAATTGATCTGGGTGTCATCTCTTTACCTTAGTTTTCACTTAATTATCATCTGTTTTGATGACTGAATATTTGTGATGTCCATCCAAAAAAGGGAAAAAGAAACATGCAAGGTAGAGAGAGAGATAGTAATATTTGGTTTAATTATTTTTTTTTTCAGTTGTTTGCTACAAGATTCTTCTGTTTTTAGACAATTCTTGTGCATGTATACCAATTAAGTTCAGATCCAACCGTACAGTTGTTAATTATTATCAGCTCAATGTTTCTTTTTCTTCTTCTTAACAATGAACTTATTCCCATCAAGTGCAGGTGGTCAATTATAGCAGCTCAGTTGCCAGGCAGGACTGATAATGATATTAAGAACCATTGGAACACCAAACTCAAGAAGAAGCTCATGGGGATGATTAATCCAATGAACCAAAGAAAGCCCCAACCATACCCACAACCTCTTCTTGACTCATCGCAGCCACAACTCCCATCATCACTGCCCAACCTCTCATCAATCTACAGAGATTGCAGTTCATTTTATTACAACCCAAACAAGCCTCTCACAGGCCTTGAAGTTGTTGAACCCACTTCTTCACTCTCAACTAATCTCATGAACAACAACAACTACTACTACAACTACGACTCTCTTCTCCAAAGTACCCAAGGGAGCTGCTTGTTCAATCCCATGAAGGATTACTATTACCCAGAAGTGAAAGAGAATCTCCTAATGTTTGGAGGTGATCATCAAGCTGCAAGTTGTTCCTCTTCCGATGGAAGTTGTAGTCAGATCAGTAGCCATGGAAAAGACACCAAACAAAAAGAAATGGTCCTTCAGAGTTATAACATGTCAAACAATAACGGGGTCATCGAAGAAAGCCAAAAGTCCATGATTGATTATGGAAACAATGGAGGAGGTCGTGAAAACGGTCTTGTTACCGGTCAGAAAACAAATGGGTATTTTGGATTATTAAACACTACTAGTAATGGTACCACGATTCCATTAGAGTATGATATTGAGGAAGTTAAGCAGCTCATTAATGCTACTAGTATTAATGATGGGTGTAGTAGCTCCTTCTTCTTCAATGATGAAAGCAAAACACAAGGGAGGACCATGTACTACTACTGATAGAGAATGATAAACTGACCGTTGTAAGTAAATTCGGAAAGATTTGAAAGGGCATGGTGTGGTACGGTGGGGAGCAGATTCACTGATTCAGATAATATATATATATATACCCTTTCAGTTTCTGGGGTTTTGTGTTCTGATGGATATATGAGTTTCAATCTCTCTCTCTCCCTCTCCAACTACATTTTTAAAGCTTTTCTTTTTATGCATTTCTTTTTGGGCAGTGCTGATGTTGAATGTTTGTTTGTACTGTCCTTGTCAGTACTGCCATCCCCTCTCGAGAATTCAGAAATTAATGTCCTGAAAACCAGAGAAGGAAGGAAGTTATGATCATTCAAAGATATGAAAGATCCAAAAAAACAAAAAATCGACCATATCCACCGGTTGTTTAGCTGTTAAAATTTATTTACAAAATGTGTGAAGGTAAAATTAAAGTGCCTCTATCATTTTTCATTTTGTAAATACATATATGAGCGTCTCTTTTTGTGCATGTAAAAGCAACTTGTGGAGCTAGCACTGACTTTGGGCGTTCTAATCTAAGTACTAACAACTGGGTTGCTGCACCAACCCAAAAGGCAAGTCTAGCTACTCTTGTATTGGTTTTTAAAAGATTTAACTTACCTTGACAGTACTTTTGTGTCGTGAAGTTACCGCAATTTGTATTAATGATTATTTGTAGTTATTATTGTATTTTATTTAAAATTATTATAATTATAAAATATTATTTTTTATTTAAAAATTAATAATAAAAATATAAACGATAAAAAATATAGAATAATAGTGCAACAAGGTGATCGAGCTCTTTTTAAAATAGTTCAACAATTGACTTATCAAAGTTTTATGTGTATATATATATATTCAACTCACTAAAAAGGCTCTCATTGGAACCTGTCAGGCCAAATTAAGGTGGGAAATTAATTATGTATAAGGCAAAAACAAATAACGAAAATTTTTGGATTTTGTGATGGCTCAGGCTGAGAAACAACAAAAGTTAATAAAAAAAATAGGGTAAATTTTACTAACCTCTCCTGATATTTTTGAAATAACATTGACATTCCCTACTTTACTTGACAATTATTACTAACCTCTCATCCGTCAATCTCCGTTAACTCACCGTTAGTTCAGGAGAGGTTTCTAACAAATTTCACAAACCTCAGGGGAGGTTAGTGAAATTTACTCAAGAAATAAATAAATAATAATTTATTTATTATTTAATATATATTATTTAATAAATAATTTAAATAATTATTTATTAAAGAATAAAACTACTTTCTCCAATTTCGTAAATAAGTCATCGTCTCAAACTGGTTGAGATTTTTAGCCCTCTCCAAATTTTATTTTATATCCTTCTACCTAATTTTTAATTTTTAATAATTTTTTACGTAAAAAATTATATTAGTATTATCAAAAGTTATTAAAACTAATAAATATTGATCACATCCTTAAAAAACTTCAATCACTAAAATTTAGAGATTTTTTTTTTATTAATTACTAAACAAGTTTTCCTTGTTTGTTTTTTTTGGTACGGCAGTAAGGAATACTTAGACTTTATTTACTAAGTAACATTTGGTAGCTCAGCTACCAACGATTAAAATATATTTCATATTAAATAAATAATTAAATTAGACTAATTATTAAAATAAATTAAATTATTTATTAAATAATATATTTAAATTAATTTAATTTAATTTAATAAGTAGTCTAATTTAATTATTTATTTAATATGAAACATATTTTAATCACTGGTAACTGAGCTACCAACTTTTACTCACTAAATAAAGCCTAAGTATTCCTTACTATCGTGCCCAAAAAAAATAAAACAAATAAGGAAGACCTGTTTAGTAATTAATAAAAAAAAATTTATAAATTTTAGTAATTTTAGTAATTGAAATTTTTTAAGAATGTGATCATATTTTTTAGTTTTAGTAACTTTTGGTAATACTAATATAATTTTTTACTTAAAAAATTATTAACAATTAAAAAATTATTAAAAATTAAAAATTAAGTAAAAGGATAAAAAATAAAAATTAGAGAGGGTTAAAAATCTCAACCGGTTT
>JAVXUM010000036.1:12131821-12174181 GCA_035590655.1 Pouteria glomerata
AATTTTTTTTTTTTTGGGAAACCCAACAAAGCTTCAGACTTTTTCCTCTCTTAAAAAGAAATTAAAATTTAAAATAAAAAAGTAATTAAGTTTTTTTTTTTTTTTTTTAAAGAAAGAAGACAGAAAGAAAGAAAGAAAGAAAGCCATCACTTTCATCACAAGTGACAGCTCCATCTTCAGAAGATGAGTTTGTTCCAACTTATTATAACCATATCTTTATCCGCCAAATGCGACTACAAGAATGGAAAAGACCTGCCCCCGGGCCATAGGTCAAGTGGCAAAGGCTGTGGTCGCTGTAATGGCAGTTTAGCCGGCGTGAGTTCGAATTATGCTCCCAACGTCGAATGAGCATTGCACGTTTGGTATAAAGGCAAGGCTACAGACCCTGGCCACTTAACGTACATCTTGCGATTTACCTCCTCCACGATGCTCCAGGGCAGGGACGGTGGGGGCCTAAGGTGAGGGTACGAACTTTTTTAAGAATGGAAAAGACCTCAATCAATAAAATTTATGAATACTGTATAAGAATTGAACCAACCAGTTTTGGGACAAAAACCAGTAACGATCAGCCACCACAGCAAACAATTTTAATCAAAGGAACCCACCTGAGCCGCTTCAAAGACGAATCTTCAAAGCAACATTCAGGTTCTCTCTGGAAAGTTTACCAACTTCAAAACTTTTCGCTACTAAATTTTTTTATTCTTTCTTAAATAATTATATTTATTTTTTTATATTTTAAATTATTAAACACAAAGATGTCAAATTACTTAAAATTTAAAAAATTGACTTATAACAAGTCAACTTTTTTTCTTTCTAAAAAAAATTAATTTTTTAATAATTAACTAGTAATCAATTACACAAAATAAAAAATTAATTGTTCTTTTGTAATTGACCATTAAATAACTAAAGGTATATTTAAAATGATAAAAAGTAAAATATAATAAAATAAATTATAAATTCATAATTTATGCAATTAAAAAAAAAAAAAAAGAACTAACTCTTAGAGAGCGTTTGGCACCCAAAACTTTTAATAAGTTTTGGTAAATTTTTGTTAAATATTATTAGCAGTAATTTTTAATATGTTTGATAAAAAAATATAATTTTTAATAATTTTAAATAATTTTTAAATGTTTGATAAAATTATTACTGTAACAAAGAAAAAAAAGTAATAACTTTTGTGCATTTAGTAAAATTTTTTTATTACAACAGAATAAAAAAAAAAAAGTAAAAAAGTGAAACTCGCTATCATATCAAATTACTGTAACAAAATAAAAACGTGATAAAAATTAATAAAACACCAAATGTACAATTACTATAACAGTAATAACTTTTGATAATTTTTTACTAATATTTATTCCACCAAACGGCGCCTTAAAATTTTTCAAAAATTTCATGGGTCTAAAGCAAATCAAATGCCATCTAATTTTTTTAACTTTTGTGCTCAGAAATGAAAAAAAAAATTTTAATTTTTTAACAAAAATTTTTTAATTTTTGTTAATTTAATATTTTTACTCTTTATAGTTTAAAAAAAATTTAAAATATAAAAAATAAATTTAATTTTTTTAGAAAAAAATTGAATAATCAAAAACTGAAAAGGTAACTAACATTCCAAACTTGATGGAACGGAACCCGGGTCACAATTCCCACTGGATGGCGTGTAAAACGTTACACCAACAACCAAAAATGACATATAAATTAAAATAAAGCAAACCTAAGGATAGTTGGGGAAGCTACAAAATTTGATGGAACTTTTTTTATCTTCCGTTACCGCCTATAAATTTACCCACGGCAGTACAAAATCCGATCACCACTGAAATAAAACTACTAATTTAATTCATTCATTCATTCATTCATCTTGCATTGTTTGTCTTCTGATAACACCGGAAAAATCTAAACACTGATAAGTTTTTCCTGACGCGTAACTGTAGCAAAACAAACACGAGGACGCGGTACCCGACTGCCATGAGAGACAACACCAGTAAATTTTCCCACTTCGATTTACTGTCGGAAGAGATTTCGTAGGTATTTCGAAGCGCCAAATAACCGGATATAGTCCTTACCTGCCCCACAGCAAAGGAAGTCCCAATGAACTCATTCTCCAATAGCCCCTGAAACACACGAGCAGGTACACCTTTGAGATTTCAATTTTCACTCGATACCCACCAGCACAATGTTGGTGGTAAAAAAGAACAATAGGGAAAGCTGATCGCCCCGTTCGGAGGACCAAAATTAGCGGAAAAATACACAACTTTTGGTATTTTAGGTGCTCAATGACACACCAAAAGTTAGTGTTTTGCCTACGTGACCGGTTAACAACACACCAGTTTTTGCTTGCGTGGCGAGATGTATAATACTCATTTAACCCAACTCAAAAGTTACCAAAATTTTTACCAAGTACACAAAAAAATGCCAGATATTTTTATTAAGCACCTAAAAGTTGTATAAAGTTGCTAAAAATTTCTACTTATTTTACCAAACACACCAAAAGTTTCACTTGCCAAAAATTGTGACATCCAAACAGGGCCACAAAAAACATAAGTTCCCTGACTGCTCCGACATAGTTGGAAAATGTGGGACAAAAATATTTATATCATGATCACTACCATTTCTGGCCAAAGATTCAGAAACTAGAACTGGAATAGAAAAAAATTTCAAAATGAAGGTAATATTTCCAAAATCCCAGCACAGATTAGAGGTAACGAAGAGAATTGTCACTTGATATTTGGGATCAAAGAGGAAAATAGTATGGCGTAGAAAGTACAACTTGCCTGGATAGAGTAAGTGTGGGAAGCAATATAGGATACCGGGTACATCCAAACTGGTCCAGGCAAAGCACTTCGAATCCTGAAATAGCCAGCAGAAAGCATCATTATCACCTGCAATGACAAAGACACCGAGGGTCAATAATCTGATCAGATAAATTCTGAAATAACAATCAGTCCCTAATATCCGTGAAGGCTTTCAAAGACGTGAGAAGAAAAAACACACACACACACACACACATGGCGATTAACCAAATGGTTATTCCAAACCTTTTTATGCATTGAAAACAAAATTTAATACACCTTACAAATTCAACTCAGCTTGGCCTTTTCCTAACTAAATTGGATAGATTATGTGAATCTTTGTTTTTCCATTCCACTCAATCAATGGTCATTTCCTCCATTAAACCATTTCCTTTTTTTTTATTTTCTACCCTAGTTAGTTTTGACCTACCCCACCCCTTGCAATATGCTATCACTCATAATTAACGCATTTATCGGTTTACGTTGTATATGGCCAAACCAATCTGTCTTTAATTGGTGTTATTGTTACCTCTACCATCTCACAAATCCGATCATTCCAAACCCCATATTTTCTCATTTTACCACATATCCACTAAGCAAAGATTATTAATTAGTAGTCAAAATAAAGAATGCTTATGTGAGCTGTTCCATATATTTTCTCATTTTACCACATATATACCAACCAAAGATTATTAATCAGTCGTCAAAACAAAGAATGCTTATGTGCGCTGTTCTGAATCACCATTCGCCCCAAAATAACCTTTGAAGTAGTTTTGGCTATCGCAACTTACTTGCATGCACAATAGTGTTGAGCTGCTCCAGAAGACATCTTGCCAAATGGTAACAATAGCCAATACTAGCCCTTCATTTACTAAGAGGCACGTGAAGAGATTGAGCACGAAGTACATCAACAAGCTGAACTTGTCTTGCAGCCCCACAAGATAATAGAAGACAAGACCAGATGAAATGGAGATAAGGAACAAGAATGGTATGCTGGATAGGAGTTGTCCAAGTAAGAAAACAAATGCTCCCGAATGCTGGTTTGATTGTTCAGAAGCATATATCTGCATCATTGAAGCAAATTGTTCAGGCTGTCAAAAAATAAAAGGCATTTAAATGAAACAATTATACAGCTAAACGACAATATGCTTGGCATTGCTCATCTACAGGACTTCAGATGTCTAAAATTAGCAGTGAAAAGGGAAACCATGCTAGGAAAATTATGTCATGCTTCTATGTTATCTAAGGCAGTCCTAAATTTTTCTAAGCATTCGCAACAGATTCCTTACCTCTCTCCCTATGCCGGTGGGAAGTGTTACTCTGCAGGA
Organism: Pouteria glomerata; assembly: GCA_035590655.1. Classification (NCBI taxonomy): domain Eukaryota; kingdom Viridiplantae; phylum Streptophyta; class Magnoliopsida; order Ericales; family Sapotaceae; genus Pouteria; species Pouteria glomerata. Next base: position 12,135,936 of record JAVXUM010000036.1, read on the forward strand.
TAGAGAACCACTTTTAGCCTTGTTCACCTAATATATTCCCTATCCTGATTACTTGTATCATTAAAAGGTAGTGAATGTATTTTGCATGTTTTTGAGGAACAAAAACTGGTTCGGGAAATGAAATAGTGAAGGGGTTTGGGGGTTGGGAATCTGTTGAGTGAGGTTTTTCGCCATATTCCTTATATTTAGGGATAAAGAAAAAGATAAAGAATCTGTTGCAAATGCTCTAATGTAAGTACTTCATATTTTTCAAAGTTCGAAATTTTTGTATTCCAAATTGTAAATCTGTAGACAACTAGTTTTTAAGCTAATCCTGCTTCAACATGTAGATAACCTAAGATGCACAAACACCAAACCAACATGAAATGGATGTGCCGACTTGGAAATTTTCAAAAACTGCAAGACACGAAACATAACAAGGCAGGAATTCAACAATTATATATAGTTTTTGTCTTATATATTTTACTCAAATACAATAGAAAAAAGGCAACATTACACTAAATGCAATTAAAAACCATGTATTTCATAGCTTAGAAGTCAACGAAAAAAAAACCACACAATAATTATATTCCATAAATTGTGACAATCAAACATATTCCATAGCTTAAAAGTTACAAATGAATTATCAAAAACTAAAAATAATAATGATTTTATTAAGGTAAATCCAACACACATCCAAAACAAGTCCATAACGTTTCTAAAATTAGTCTGCAACATGTCCAAGTTGGGCCTAAACAAAAATAAATCAGACATGGCAAAAGGTGAGTTCAGCACATGTTTGCCGCGAGTCTGAGTGCTCCATGAGTCCCAACTCTTAGATGCATCCTTGATGATAAGCTCATGCATCCTAGAAGATAACTGTATTCACTAGCTGACACTGTTCCAAGCTTGGACGAGAGTATAACCACATTCTTATGAAAATAAACATCAGTGTATTTGTAATTGGACTTCCTTAACTATCCTTAAGTTTTATTAAATCTTCTTTGATCGCTGACATAATCTATATGTATGTATCATCAACACTTGTAATTATGAATTATCCAGAACGTTCTTAAATGCTATGAATTGATTACCAAATATCCCCTTTAAAGAGGAATAAAGGTAGCTAAGTTTGTCAGACAAGCTGCAATGCAAATGAATTATATATTGGCAATTTTAAAGCTTGTTGAAGACTTAAGATTAAAGAGGTAATAGAACCCTTATTACCTTGATTTCTTTCATTTGTGCAGGTGCTCCAGCAATGCTTAGAAGAGAAGTAAAAGATATGAATACAAATACTGCTGCAACTCTAGTCTGCAATTTTAGATGTCAACATAAAGAAAAGATCAAGCCTGTCGTTAGCAAAACAGAACAAGAAGAAGAGCACATTCCAGTTTCAAATGCAAAAGCAACCAACATCCATTGCAGTACTTGACAAATAATTAACACTCACAACAGTTAACAGGTCTGTCCATATCTTTCTTGTTAGCCCTGAATTTTGAGTAATAAACAACACAAACAAAAACAGATTTATTAAGCTATAACTTGCTGGTAGATACATTTTTATTTTCCTTTACCCGTGTAACAGCTAAAAAGCACCCGAACATCCATGGAATATATCATCAAGGGAAAAGATCAAATGTCTGGCCAGCATAATACTTCCGAAATGGGGGGAAAATAAAAAATAAATAAACAGAATAAAGGGAGGGGTTTTTAGCAAGTTGAAACTAAAATTAATGGTGTTTTCAGGAACTTTAAGCTAGAATCTATAATATGTATCCTCTACCAATCAATGTCAAACTTTCCATGGGTCTAACCACCAAAAATAATGCATTTTTTTATAAGAGAAAAAAAATTCCATGGGCCTACCCTATGTATTCAATCTCTGCATTAAATGCATGGACAAACCATGTAATCACAAATCACAAGAAGCACTGGGAAACCCCCAAAAAAATAATAACTAAATGATAATAAAAAGAGATTAAAATGTATCCCAATTAGGACTCTATTAAAACCTTTTCTACTACAGCCCCTAAGGGATGTCTTTTTTGACTTCTAGAAATCACAGCACAAAAGAAGTGACATAACAAGCCATTGTTACTCTAATCTTATTCCCATAGCCTTAAAAAAATATTCCCAGAAACATCCACCAAGCTGCAGAGACAATAAATCAACTTATGAAAACAAAGCATCTCCCAAGCCTTGGTGACAATCCACATAAGCCAAAAATGAGAGAAGAGAATTGACATTAGAATTGCAGCTTTAAAAATATGGATATCAACGGGATCAGAGGATGCCACATCCAGATAAACTGTAACAGAAAATTTTGAGCAGAAAAAGCTGAAATATGGAAACGGTTTATTTCAAAAGATCCAATGTTATTGTGATTTCTCAGCACTAGACACAAATAAAATGAACAATGTACATACATCGAATTTCAGACCTACAACTAGGAGGGATTTAAGTAAGAGGGCAAAACTGCACAGAGTTGCTTGAGTGATGACAATCTTTAATAATTAATGCATGCTACAATTCCCTGCTATCTTATTCATCATCCAAAACTCTGCAATGAAAGAAAGGAGATTAAGTTTGAATTTATAAAACTCACCGTGACAGATGAGAAGGAACGACCTAATCCAGAAAATACAGTACCAACACATAGTGCAAGAAGCATATAGAGAATCAACCGCAGCCAATAGTATTTCCACTCTCTTGACATAATCAACAAGGATCTCCAAGTCAAAATTGCAATTCGTACAGCAAACCTTGCCTTCCCCTTGCTTTTAAGAGCTGGACCTTCCTGTGATAGTAGTTGCAAGTAGGAACCAAGTTACAGAAGATAAATAACTCAGGGATATATGACATATAAATGCATATGAAAGTTTGCATATGAACAAAAAGTTGTACCTTCTCAGTGAGTTTCAATATCATAGCCTCAACAGCTGCAGCATCTGTTGATGATTTATAAGTTGCTTCAAGAGTGCGAATTGCAACAGCAGTGTCCATGTTTACAGATGAAAAATCTCCCTGGTCATCCTGTAAACATGATTTACTTAATACATATAGTGAACATATACCGGAGGAAAAGAATAGAATTCTGCTGAAATATTCAACATGATGTAAACTTTTGAATCTTATGAGTTCACAAGCATCACAAAACAGTGAAATAAAATGCGCAGCATGAAAAAATTAGAAAAACACCATTTGACCACCAAGTTATAGAACCCACCAAAAAAAGAAAAAAAGAACTTTAACATCTACCTAGATTTTATTAATAATTTAACACCATTATCTTTTTGGAAGGATCTTAAAAAAGTTCAAGCTATAAGAATTATGACAACTGGAAGCGCAAAAGCAAGTACCTGCCAATTTTTGCACATTGCAATGATCCTGTCGAATTCTGTATTTATTGCGCGTAAGAAGTGATCAGAAGGACTTTGCATAATTGGGCAAGGGAATCCAGCATTTGAAAAGTGCTTCATCAACCAAGGGTAGGTTAGTTATAAGAATGAAAAACACTTGAGGAGAAAATAAATCAAAATTTCAAATCTTCAAATACGGCAATGCTATTATATTATATCTCCCCGTGCCATCTTATTGGCAGCAAATGATAAGATTATAATAGTAGTAACTAAAAATTATGCATTACCAATATTCTTACTACCGCAATCATCTTTATTTTGACCACTATACAAGTCCAAACTTGGGAAAGAAAACCCACATATGATGGGCTCAAAACACAAACTCTGGATTAAAATTATTTACACTGACCTAAAAGTTTAGAAGGAAGATGAACTATGCCCAGTGATCAATTACCTGCAAACAAGCCAATGTCTCTCCAAAAAACAAGGTGTTCCCATTTGAAAGCAGACAAATTCGGTCAAAGAGGCCAAATACTTCTGTGCTGCTCTGGTTCATGGTAAATATTAGAGTGCAACCTGTGCTTGCAAGCTTCTTCAATGTAACCATCATCAGAAGTGCAGATACACTGTAAAAAATGAGAATGGAACATTTAGTTCTGATCAGAGTAAAGTTCATGTCATACAACAGATTGACACAACACTCGAAAGGACATTGACCTCCATCACTGAATATCATAAAAGAAATCCCACAAATCATTCAGACTGATAAATTTGAATCATTAATTTTTTTGAGTTTTTCAGGATTAAATGTAAGAATATTTGAAACCATTGATATGTAGAAATTTTTCTGTAGTTGAATCCCACATATCTGTCACATTATATGTAGCCATAGTTTGACTTATTTAAATTGTCGTGCTTGGCAATATGAGGCAAAGCATGCTATCTAAACATGAATAACTCATGGGAGAATAAGTAGGAAGATAAGTCCAATAATTCCCTGTAGTCAAATAACCAAAAGGGCGAAAAAATCGCAGACTTCAGAAAATAATTGACTTAAATTTCCTAATTTTAAGCAAGGAACTATTTGAATTCCCCCCCCCCCCCAAAAAAAAAAAAAAAATCATTTCCATTAAAAAAGTTTCATTCTTCTTCAAAAAGCCTTCTTTGCATATAACAAGAAATTAGTGAAGAGACCATGCCAGGTACTTTCAGGCATTGGATAGAAAGATCAAAAGTTACATGAAGTCAGCCTACTATGGCAAAAGTTTTATTAGTTAGATTCAGACTGTCGTACAAAATACACAATATTTTAACCACTCAAAATCATTTATGACTTTAAAGACCATGCATATGAAAATTTTCAAAATTGACAAACATGATGAACAAGTGTCTGAATAACAGAATAAGCTTCTAGTATAGTTTATTTCCCCAGGATGAGGATGAGATGTTAACTCCCACCACTACATAGTTACCATTGCAGGCACCATACATATTCCAAACAAATCATATGATTGTTTAGATTTATGAACAATACAGAACAAGATCAGTTCAGAATTCGTACTATTTCCAGTGGTTTGGCAACTTTTGGAAGTTCTTTGAATAATTCATTACTTGAAAACTGTTGAAAACGTTCAAAGAATCCTAATTCTGATAATTGCAAAGTTTTCCTTTTTATTTCACCCATTTTTTAGTTGGTCTAGTTAACATCTCTTCTTAAAAATTGGTAGCGGCGATGATGAAGACGACAAAAAGGATAACAAAAACAAGAATCTCTCAGTATGCAATGTTCCAAATCAATTTATTTATACTTCAATCTTCTTCGGAAAATAAAAACAAAAAATTACAAATAAATACATTCGTTTTACAGTGGATTAGGTATAGGAAAAGTTGCTAGATGGTACAGCTCTACGAATTTTGAAAATATCAGAACTCAGAACTTGATGTTAAAGCATCAAATTCTAAAATTCTAAGCAAACAAGATTGTATAAATAACATCAAGTGGATAAACCCATATGCATGAACTCAACAAAAGAAGGTGTTACCAATAAAAACTATGAACTATACCTCCATATGCTCAACAAAATCTAAAAATGACGAAAACTTAGACCATCCTTACCAGACAGCCAACTATTTCTCCCTCCCCAAATCAATCAACCTACTTAGAAAGGAACTAACATCCAAGCTATGCCTTCATCTTCAAAAACAAGAGCCCCCACCCACCCCCCCCCCCAAAAAAAAAAAAATAATAATAATAATAAAATAAATTAAAATTTGTTGCAAAGCCTGAGATACATGCCGTGGAAAAATCCGTACGTCAAAGAAAGACAAAACCAACCCCCACAATTCCCTCACCTTGGGGCAATGCAATAGGATATGTGGCACTGACTCACTATCACATTAACATAAATAACACCAATTTACCAAGACTTGTCTCCTAGATTAATCAAAATAAAATACAATAACATAGCCTACAATTTAGAAGTATGTAATTTTTACTGATAGAAACATAGAAGGCTTCCTATTTGTTTGTTGCAAGTTAATAAACATTATACGATCTACCTTATGTTGTTCAGTATTTTTTCACCAAATAACATAAATGTTATTTATGTCTCATAAAATATGACCTAAAATATAGGTAATGCAGGACAATATGAAACTAATTCATTCAATAGTTCACATCTCATCATTTCATGAAGACAACAGTAAAATTGATCATTAATGAAAATCTCAATTTATATTTATCAACATACTAGGAAAATAGAAGACAAGAGCTAGAAAATATAAATTTGAACATGGTATTTACTAGCCCTTGCTTGTGTGCTACAAGTAATACTAGCCCTTGCTTGGGCACTATAAGTAATTATGCATTAGAAACGTTACAACAATGCACTGGAGACCCCTCAAGACACAATACCAAATTCCACTTAAGGTCCTCTCAATTCTGAACTACAAGATCGAGATTAAATCAAGATAGAAAGAATGAAACACCTGTCAAGATGATAGAGAGGCTCATCTATAAAAAGAATTTGTGGCCTCATGACAAGTTCCCGAGCAATGCTGACACGCCTTCTCTCACCATTTGGAAGACCCTTCATGTGACAGTGACCACCTATGAGTTTATTTGCATAATCACCCAGTGACATAGCGAGGATGGCATCCTCTACCACACTTTTTTTCTGACAGAAGAAGCCAGGAAGTTGAAGAAGTGCTGAATAGTATAGGAACTCACGCACAGTCAGAGATCCAATAAGTGCCGTTTTTCTCTCAACAAATCCCTGTGAGTTGGAAAAAAAATAAAGGTTGAGATTTTCAAAAGAACAAAGTTATTACTATCTATTCAATGTATCATAGTGCAAATAATGCTTCCTATGCTACAAAATATTACACAGTTACTGTTTACCACTAATCAACATCACTGATTCTAACTTTTTAACCAATCACTGGAGTCACAAATCAGCTTGTTACAAAATTCAATATCAATGTTAGAAGAACCCATTTTTCATGGTAAGTAAAGTAAGTAATCTGTCTATTAAAGAATGGTTCAAATGCAACTCCGGAGTTTGGAAATAGATATAAACCTAGTCATCCATGGCTACAGGAATCAAAACAGCTCTTCTTCTAAGGGTGCCTAACAAAGTTAAGTTCATGGATTAGAACAACAAAAGACAGATTATCATATTGTCTAAATAATCATGTAAGGGATGAGGTTCAAACATTTCAGTGGATTTTTCAACACTGGAAGAATGAGGATCACAACACTTTTAGTTAGTGATATGGACGGATCAATACAATTCATTAGTGATATGGACTGCTCAGTACAATTCATGTACATGAATAGATAAAAACATAATTGTTTGGACTTTGAGGGAATAAAAGTATAAAATTCACGTCCAGTAAAGCATTTGAGAGAGACATGAAATCAAGATAACCTATAAGAGTTCACTAGAAATAAAATCAATAAAAATAAAGACTCAATGACAATAACATAGTTTAGAACTTACATAGGACCCATATGGCAAGCGTGATATCGCTCCATTCACAAACACCTCACCGTACATTTTGGCTGATTCATGCAACCTTCCTAAATTACAAAGACAACATCATCTTTAGCTTTATTCCATCTGCATAATCAAGTGCACTTCTAGTATGGACAACAATTGAATACTACCAACCTGAAAGAGCTCTCAATAGTGTTGATTTCCCGGACTTGACAGGACCCATAATGACAGTAACTGTCCCTGCTAATGCATAACCATTCGAACTCTTCACAACCCTATTAGAGTATTTCCTTTTCCCCTTTATCGTAACAGTCAAGTCCTTCCATGCAACTGAAGCCCCTGCAATCTTTCTTGCCACAACTGCACCCTCCGGTAATGGTGGGGAAGGCAAGGATCCACTATTAAGCTTTGAGAGAGATGGGGAGGCTGGAGTTGTTGCAGCATTGATGGAATCACCTCCATTGTCTACCTTAACTTCAATATCTGTATCATCCCACTCTGGCGAATCCTCAAATGAGATGGGTTGTCTATGCGATCCAGGTTTTTGCAGATAGAAAAAATTACTAGAAGGCACCCTACTAACCGGACTACTTGCTGATGAAGACGAGGATTTATAGTTATCCGATTGAAACTGTATTTCTTCCATTTGACTTTTCCAAAAATTAAATGCATTAAGTAGCAGACATTTAAGAAGCTACAACAGGTAAACGACTTCCCCGAAACAGATCATTGAATGCATGCATAATAGAGGCCACTCAAGAACCCCAAAAACAACAATGTCTTAACAATGGGAATCCCAACATTGGAAACAAATAAACCTGCATCCAAACAAAATTAAGTTCAACAAAAATGAGAGGAAACAGATGCAAGCTTGAACTGCAAAACAAGTACATTAATTTCTTTCTTAAGTCCCAACCATCATTGCTCCATAACAGTTCAATATTCAGGGAAAAAACAACATTGCTTCCTGAATCCTAATAAACAATAAAATATGGAGATAAAAGCAACTGAGTATTTTCACTAATGGGGCCCAAGAACACACACCCCCCAACTCAAAGAGCATAACCATATTCTCTGTCTTGGGGTAGAATTTTTTCATCGGTTTAAATTTAAAAACACTAGAATCGATGTGTCATTTACTTTTTCTCTTGTTTTCTTTTCCCCAGTTGACTCAAGACTTCCAAGAAACCCAAAAGCTCGATTGCACAAATATACAATAGTAACCACAAGATATGCGAACCAGTCATTCCCTTTGTTTCATTCTGTACAAATAATTCATAAACGGGGAAACCAATCTACTTCTTGTACACATAATAATACCCAGAAAGCAGTCACTAAAATCAAGCTTCAACAAAGATAATCCTTGAAGGAAACGAAGCTACAGAGAGAAAACAAAGAATCGAACCCAGAAGTAGTGGTAGTAGGGATAGAGACAGAGAAATCACTAACCCAGATCTGGGAGGAAGATGTAGGGGAGACTGAAAGAAGTGAACACTGAAGCGTGGAAGTGTCCCTTCGCCACTGGATCTTTTTTTTGTTCCCGCTTTCCGGCTGCAGCCAGGCGTTGCTGTTTCATTTTACTTTTTATCCTTTTTCTTTTCTTAAAGGTCGTCTTCCTGGCCATAGCCCACCGCCGGTCATAGGTGACGGTAGGAAAAGTAAATTGTGAGATGTGAATACACTTACGTCTTTTTCTTATATCCACAGTGTACGGATATTGATACACTAATAATTATTTATACCTCAAGACAAACAAGTTTAATTTGATGCGTAAATAATTTAAATTTATAAAATAAATTTTTATAAAAAATATAAAAATATTTTATAAAAATAAAATTATCAACTAAAAAATTAAAATATTTATATAGTATTTTATAAAAATATAAGATTTTATTATTTATTATAAATATTATTATTTTTTTAATATTAATTTAATTTTTTTAGAAAATATATTTAAAAAAATATTAAAAGAGTGAAAGAAAATAAAATAATCATCGTTATTAATTAAGTAAATTTAATAATTAAAAATATTTTAAATTTCAAATTTTTAACTTTTTATTGTGCAATCTATGCCTATAAGACATACAGAATATAAAAATATATGTATTTAAAATTTAAGTTTTAATTACATTAACAGCAAATCCTCTCGCTTGACAGGACGATTGCCTTACCTAGAATGGCGTGGAATTGCTCGGTGTCCTGATGGGTCAATTTCCACGTTCGTGGAATTATATTTTTCTTAATTAAAAGTAAATAAATATTTATTTTTTTAATATTTATCTTTCAACATCAAAATTTTTTTATATAAAATTTAAATTAATGAATATAAATTGACAGTCCCGGCTGTTATATCTTTTTATTTTTACTTATATTATTTACAAATATCATATGTATTTATATAACAATATAATTTATTAATTTGATATTTATATATTTTTAACTATTAAATTATTTAATAGTTAATATTACTTATTTTTCTCTTTATTTTGATTGTCTTTTCGGTTACATCACAGAAAAATATAGTCCATCACTTTTTTCATATATTTTTTGAATATTTTTTATATATAAAAGTTTTTAAATTAATATTTTAAAAAATTAATAATATTTATAATAAATAATAAAATTATATACATATTAAACAAAATCAACTAAATTCTTTTTATTTAAAAAATATATTTAAATTTTAAATTTCTTTAAAATTTTTCTAAAAATAAATATTTAAATTGAAATTTAGGTTTTAGGGCCTGTTTGGTGCGTCAAAAAACTCTGAAAACCTCTGAAATTATCTATTACATTTTTAAACATTCACACCTATTCTAACTTTAAAAAAAGTCAATATCTTTAAAAAACAATTGCATAACTTAAGTTCGATTAATGGAATAGCTGTAATTTTTTTTTTAATGTGATCATCATCATCTCATCTACCAAACAAGACCCACTGTCAATATTTTTTTACGAGATTTCAAAATCGTTCCGACGAATTTGTTGAGCCGTTTTAACGAGTTTGGTGCTGGATTTGAAAATATCCATTACATCTTTCAAATCCGCTCCGATGGACTCAAAAAACCATTTCGACAGATTTGAAAATACAAAAAGTTAACATAAAAATCAAAAAGTTTTACTATTCATCTCTGAAAAACGTGGTTTCACACCAAACACTAAAAAATCATTAAAAACACATTTTTTCGTTATTTTCGTTGCCCCCAAACGCCCCAATAAAAACAAAAAAGGATCTCACACTGTGGCGGGTATCCATGTGCCTATTTACAGGAGTTAAAAAACACCGAGAAATGTTAAAAATCTTTGAAAATTTTTAAAAAAAATTAATATATTTTATATTTCTTATATTTCATAAAATTTTTATAAATTTATATGCATCTACATATTTTAATAAATTTTTACAAACTCTTATAAATTTTTTACAAATGCTGATGACATTTCAAAAACTTTTATAACTTTATAACAAGTTTCACAAACTTTTTAATTACTTTCAATAAATTTTAATATAAAATCATTCTAACGAAACCAAAAAAAAGTCATTTAAACGATTTTTCATTTTAAAAAACTGACGTAAAAGTCAAAAAATGAATATAAAACCGTTCTGATAGAACCAAAAAATTATTTGAATAATTTTTTTCTTAAAAAAGTTGACACAAAAATTAAAAAATTTCACTATTCATTTTTAAAAAATAAGATTTAATGAATATACGTTGAATGTTAAAAAAATTTTCAAATCACTTTTTTATTATTTTTATTATTGTTAAAGAGTGTTTGGTGTGATAAAATGTGAGATAAAATGAGAAAGATTGTGAGTTTATAATTCGTGTAGTGAGATAAATTTTTAAAAATTTTATAAATTTTTCAACAAAATTTACAGTGCTAAACATCTCCTTAATCGCACCAAAAGAACCATATTATGAGGGTGTTTGGCATACTAAAAAGTACTGAAAAATTTTTAAAAATTCTAAAAAATTATGAAATTCTCTATTATTTTTTTACACATTTACATCTATTTTAACTTTAAAAAAAAAGTCAATATATTTCTAAAAAAATTACGTAAATCAAGTTCAATTAATGGAATAGTTATAATTTTTTTTTAATGTGACCACAGTCATCTCAACTACCAAATAAGACCATTATCAATAATTTCCAACAAGATTAATCACACCGTTTCGATGAGATCAACCAAACTATTCTGACGAGTTTGTATTTGGAGCAATTCATTCATACGGCTGTGTCGAGCCGTTCCAACGATTTTGAAAATGCTTCATTATTCATTTCTGAAAAATGTGATTTCTGTACCAAATGCCCACTATATATTTAAAAACCAGTCCGATTGACTCAAAAAACTGTTCTGATAGATTTGAAAATACAAAAATATGATTTACGCACCAAATACCCAAAAATCACTCAAATCATATTTTTCGTTATTTTTTATTGCATCAAACACTCTATGTGTTCTTTGATTTCTATTTGGTGTTTTGTTTTTTATTTTTCTTCCGCCGCAATTGGAACAGTAAAATTGACAAAAAAAAATTATCAATTTTTGGTGTTTTATGCATCGATAAAATATTAAAAATTTATATTTTACCTACGTGATAGATTATTAACGTATCAATTGTTGTTTATATATCTAGGGATATAATAATTATATTTTTTAATCTAATTAAAAAGTTACTAAAATTTTTATTAAATAAAAAATATAAATTATTAAAAGTTGATAAAAATGTTTACCAAACATTTACAAGTTTTCATAAATTATTAAAAATTTTTATTTATTTTATTAAATACACTAAAAATTATCCAAAAAAAAAAAAACTTAGACTTCCAAAACGGGACTTCTGTGGTTGTTGTTGGGAGTAAATTTGAGGATTTGTCACATGCATATAGCATTTTTGTTATTATCTTTATTTTTTTATTTTTGAAAATCTATAATTAGTTATTTTACTATTATTTGAGTTATTTAAAAGCTTTATTTTCTTACCTTTTAGTATTTAAATATTAAATATTATTTTGTATTAAAAATAAAAAAGATCATTGACGGTCTAGACGTCACATTTTTTATTTTTTGTGTTTCTTTTTTGTTTTATTTTTTAAAGAATTTATACATGTTGCACTTTTTTTATTCAAGTCTATAATAAATTATTTTGATGTCGTTGATTTGTATTTAATTTCAATCCATTTATTGAATATTACCGAGCCCAGTTTACTCTTCCAAACTTTTTATTTTCTTGATGATAACTCAGCAAATTCGGAAAGAGCACTGGATGGTCCGAGAATCGTCCAGGTAGCCTGTGGATGCTGTCTGAACACCGGTGTGGTGCCTGCCAAAGGGCCTCCGACGATTAAGTTGGCAAGAGAGCTAAGAGAGATAATCTTTTGACAGAGTAACAGTAGGGTATATATGCGCGCGTACCTTCATACCAGGGGTGAAGATGTATATATAGGCGTGCATGATACTGCATGAACGTTATGCATGTGAACAGTAGATTATCGTATTCTCTTCCAATCATAATATGCCACGTGTAAAGTAGATCCCAAGAACGATATTCTCTGGTGGCTAACGGAAATCGCTAGTAGTGGAGCCTAATTCTCAGCGTGAATCGCGGCGTGTCAGAAAGTAGTGGCGAGCGTGACACGTAGGCACATTTGTCTTCTTGTCAAGATCGATCAGGCACTCCGGAGTGGGGGGACCGACCGCCCGATCGATAACGATCGAGTCGAGGTTGAACACACAGCAGCGCTCGGGTCGTTCTCGTTAGGCAGATCCGCTGATCGTTTGTGGTCGGGTATTATGTTCGGTCGGGTGCACCCTTATCACATGTATTCTATCCGTGTGTATATTAATTAGTACATAAGCCTTTGTCAAGTTCCAATATCATAACCATAATTGATCAAATAACCAAACATAGTAATCACTAAATTTCATACACAACATTAACATTTAATTTTCATTTACATATCCATCACTCAAATTATTGGGGGTTGGGTACATAAATCAAATATCATCTTTTATAGGTCCAGACGCAACGGAAATGATAAACTAAACATCATATTGTGGGCTACTAACCCACTGGCATGAACACGAAACCCTGCGCAGGCTCCAGGTCTTTCAACCCAAGGATAAAACTCATGAGCCTTCCTATTTTCCATACCCCACCACATCCCCTGGTACATAACAAATCACTTAATCACATTTAGTTCTCATACAACATCACATGTTTTCCACAACTCAATTATGTTCCAATTTGCCAAGCAATTCATCATTCATTCATATACCATTAAACTTTGTCACCACCTTTGATTGCACAACAATTAACATAACTTCCATAACTAATATAACAATCGCCATTCATTTTAAGATCACATAAAATTATGCCATATTCTAATATCCCATCTCATAATATAATTAACATGCTATTAAAGTTCAAATTAACTAGATTAACATGTTAGCAATAAGGTATGGGTTAGCTAGGGAATAAATGAAGGAAGCAGGTTCAATTCTCAAGCCTTTGGAGCTTCACGGGTGCCCCACATTGGGTCATGGGCGCCCTATGCTGCACACAGAACAACTAAGTCTCATTTCAGGCTAAAATGTGAGTTTTTGGGTTCCAAACCTCCTCTAATCGCATATATCGCTAAAAACCTGATTTTTAAGTGTTATTTGAGACTTATAGAACTTAAAATAAACAATCAAAATCAACTCTAAACATCTATTCCCAAAAAAAATCAAAACGTAGTTTCAACTATTTCCATAAACACACAAACATACACTTCTCTCTTTAATTCCACCTTCTATGTTTCCAATCACTTAAATAATCATCATGATCATATTTCTAGCATTTCACATCTTATATATGCTAAAAGAAGTAAGAAAATATCTCCCTACCTCAACTCAAGCAAAGAAAATGCAAGAAAAGATGAAATGTTGTCCTTGGTCTCCCATTTTGAGTAACTCAACTCACACCTCTTCAAATCTCCCTTCTTAGGCTCAAATCAACCATAAATCACCTTCGAAGAGTATACCTCTTTATTAAACACTAACATACAAACTTATGTTAAACTTAGGGTTAAATCCATATTAATGAAACTCACTAAAGATGAAGCTTTTTCCTTAGCTCTTTTTGGTTCTCTTTATTCCTTCAGACCTTTCTTTCCTCATTTCTTCTTTTTTCTTCTTCTTCTCCTGATTGCTTTTTCTCTCAAACTCAAATGTTTCTCTTTCTTTCTTCTATCCAATCCATATATGCATATATGTATAAAAATATATGTTTTCTGCAGGTTGTAAGACTTTCCTATGCCCATAGTACGTCCCAAAAGGATAAGTAACCATTCCTTGCGCTGTCCAAGCCTATTTCATCTGACAAGCTATTTCTGTATAAGTGGGGCACTCTACCTATGGTCATAAACGCCCCACCCTAACTCAGATGGGTGCCCACCGAGAGCTGGTAAGTCTGGGTTCTCAGAGACATTTTATCGAATAGTTGAAGGGTTCACCACGGGTGTCTCACACCTTTCATGGGCACCCCTCAGGGGTCATGGGCGCCTATCAGCTGTCACCTAAAGTAAAGTGTCCATTTTTGCACTATTTGACCCATTTCTCTCAAAATTTTTGACCCTAAGGCATCCATAATGACTAATACTACTTCATTGACATAACATTACACCAAAAACATGTTTAAAATCATAAATTTATATCCATACTAAAAATTCAGGATATTCTATTCTCCATCCCTTATCAAAATTTCATCCTCGAAATTTTTAATATAAACATAATTCAAGAAAACAAATGGGGATATCGTTCCCGCATCTCGGACTCACATTCCCAAGTAGATTCTTCAACTCTATGATGCTTCCATAACACTCATACCAATGGAATTGTTTTACCCCGTAGCACTTGGTCTCAAGTATCCAAAATTTGAACTGGCTTTACTTCATACCTCACATCTGAGTCTATCTCCAATTCAGTCTAATTTAACACATGGGTAGGATCTGGAATATACTTGTATAACATAGGAACATGAAAAGTGCACTCCAGACAATTGCGGTGGTAGGGCCAAACTATATGCAACTTCTTTAACTTGTGACAGAATTTCAAACGGACTAATGTATCTGGGAAATAACTTTCCTCGCTTCCCAAATCTGAATTGCCCTTTTCAAGGTGACACCCTCAGAAATATGTGATCCCCCACTTGAAATTCTGAAGGTCTTCTTCGTTGATCTGCATAGCTCTTTTATCTACTTCGGGCGGTCTCCAACCGCTGTTTAATGACTTTAATGTTTTCATCTGTTTCCCTAACTATCTCCGGCCTAATCATAGCTACTTCTCCAACTTGTGTCCAACATACTGGTGATCTACACAGTCTCCCATACAAAGCCTCAAACGGTGCCATCCCAATGCTAGCCTGGTAACTGCTGTTATGGGCAAATTTCACTAGTGGCAAATATCGTCCTAGTTTCCCTTGAAATCCAACACAAAAGCACGAAGCATATCCTCCAAAATTTGTATTGTTCGTTTAGAGTTTGAGGATGATATGCTATACTAAAACATAATTCAGTTCCCATAGCAATTTGAAAACTCTGCCAAAATTGGGAAACGAATCAGGAATCCCGGTCTGAGATAATTGATACTGGAGTACCATGTAATCTCATAATTTCCCGAATATACAATCAGGTTAAAATGTCCATTGAATCTATCATCCTCGTTGATAAGAAAGGGGTTGATTTAGTTAAATGATCTATGATCACCCATATGGCATCACAATCCATTTTTGTCCTTGGTAATCTTGACACGAAGTTCATAGTCACATTTTTCCATTTCCATTCAGATACAGGCAATGGCTGCAATAACCCAGCTGATCTTTAATGTTCAGCCTTCACCTATTGACAAGTTAAACATTTGCTAATAAACTCAGCTATGCTAATAAACTTAGTTATGGCTTTCTTCATTCTAGCCCAATAGAATTGCCTCTTCAAATCATTATACATTTTTGTATCCCCTGGATACATTGCTACCCCTGAATGATGAAATTGGTTCATAACTTCATTTCTAATAGACATTGATACATAAATTCTTCCCTGGTATTTGATCACTCTATCATCATCAATTGTCTAACCTGAAATATTCACCAATCATTTTATCTTCTTTTTTACTTCATTTGCTTCTCCATTAGATTTCTAAGCATCAATTACTTTGTTGATTAGTACTGACTGAACAACTGAAGTATATAATACCAACCATTCTTCCTCTTCCCTAATCTTCTAATCAAATGTATTCAAAACTTCCATCATTTCCCATTCTTTCATTGCCACACTGGCCATGGTGCTTCTTATCTTCCTACTCAGTGCATCTGCTACTACATTGGCTTTACTCGGATGGTAGTGTAATTCAAAATCATAATCTTCCATGTACTCCATCTATCTTCGTTGTCTCAAATTCAAGTCTCTTTGAGTGAAAATGTGCTTTAAACTTTTATGATCTGAATACATTTCAAATTTCTTACCGTACAGGTAGTGTCTCTAAGTTTTCAATGCAAATACCACTGCTGCTAGTTCCAAATCTTGCACGGGATAGTTTTTCTCATGATTCTTTAATTGCCTAGAGCCATAGGCCACAACTCTTCCATTTTGCTTTAAAACACATCCAAATCCTTCTCGGGATGCATCACAACATACTAAATGATCGACTCTCCTTTCTGGAATAACGAGAACAAGTGCTGTGGTTAGTCTCCTCTTTATTTCTTGTAATGACCTTTCATATGCTTCACTCCATTCAAACTTAATCCCCTTCCAGGTCAACCTAGTCAATGGTGCCACCAACCTTGAAAGGTCCAAAACAAATCTCATATAGTACCCTGCCAACCAGAGAAAACTACGGATCTTAAGCACAGTCTTCAGTTGGGACCACTCCATTATAGCTTCAATCTTGGATGGATCCACAACTATTCCTTCCTCAGATACAACATGCCCTAAAAATTTATCTCTCTTAAGCCATAATTCGCATTTACTTAACTTGGCATACAATTGATGGTCTTTTAATCTTTATAACACCAATCTCAACAAATTCAAAGATGGTCTACTTCATTTCCAAGGTTTCAATTGAGCTTCATATTCATTCCAGCGTTCATAGTCCAATTTTTCTCATGCTATAGATTCAAAACAAGCATTTAGGGCTGTAATCACTCAACAAAGAAATTAATGGCTCAAATCTCACAAGGTTAGTCTCCACTTGTTAGAGAATCCATGCACGTGTTTCTTGAATTAGACTCATATTCCATGAAATCATACTCACAAAATTCTCTAGTTTTCAATTCAGTTCCAAACAATTTCAACAATGTCTAAACTATGAACTCAATGTTAATAGTCAATGCCTAAAGGAAATGTCACAAGTAATTCTTAGGAATAAACATTCAGCAACAATGTATACAATTTAAATCAAGTCATGAACTGAAAATAACAACTTCATTCTAATTCAAGTTCACAAGAGTTTCCATGCAGTGTTCATCAACAAATAGATCAATAGTTACAATTCAACAGTTTCATTTCGACTAAAAAATGACCAAAAACAAATAAAATTCAAAAAGACTATGACTCCTAAATTGGTGACAAAATCAAAACAGTTCTTATGCCCTAAGCATCATGAGATGGATCATCAGATGGCATTGTCGAGGTTCCAACACCAATAACAGCTAGCAGTAAGTCCAACTTGGCCTCCATAGCTGCAATTCCTTTTCCTTGGCTTTGTAACTCACGTTTGATGACATATTGAGCATCCTTGATTTCTCCAAGATCCACATTCACTTCATCCCATTTTGCATACATCTTCTCCATGAATTCCTCAGTGGTCACTTCTCCTTTTCCTTTCTTATGACTCACACTTCTTTCATGAGATGAAGCAGTGATGGGTCCCAAGGGCTTTGCTACTTGTTATCCCAACTCAGCGATCACTTTTCTTTTGCACACATACTTTGTGATAAAACCAGTAAATGCAAAGAGCTAATTCATTTCCTCGCCTTAAAAATTATAGCAATGTTCTCCCAAATAATTTGACCCAACTCCACTCTTATCCCTTCATCAATTCCATACAACAGTAACCCTCTTTCATAGCTGATTTCAGAAGTGTTCAACATCGGGTTGAGTTGTGAGCATGCCAGAAAATGTAATCAATTAAACTTGGGTGTAAGCCTATTCTTTGCTAGCTTCTTCTTGTGACCCCACTAAGCATTGGCTTTTCCAGTCAACACCCTAGCCAATGAGTCCTTATCTAATGCCTCTTCTTTTGAAAATGGAAACTGAGCTTCCTTTTCTTCTTTCAGCCCAAAGAACTTCCTTATGTCCTTAGGATAGATCTTAAAATGCACTCCTCTTACTTTGGTTTCTATGCAATCCTTCGCTTCCCATTTGATACTTGTGATATTGGCATAGAATTCCTAGACAATGGGTACCACTGCTACTCCACTGAATTGAGCCCACTTAGTCTACCCCCTTTGCTCAAAATTCTGCTTCAATTTAAATTCCTCAGTCTAGAAATGGCTAAGAAGTATTCCTCTCACCACAATTGTGGACCACTTGCTCCAATACTTCTCAAAATTCTTTTAAGCCCTGCTGCTTGAAAATTTGAAATCATTATATGGCTCATCTTCAGCTTCTCCTTCAGTATCAACATCATCTATAGCAACTCTTTCTTCACTCTCATTTTCTTCTTCATTCAATTGTTAGACAATTTGCATAATTGGGTCAGTTTCAATTCTAGGGTGAGACTCAGGTTGAATTGGTTCAGTACTTGTAGGTTGAGGATTTGGTTGCTGTTGAACAGATGATTGCTCAGCAGTGGGCTGAGGAGAAACTTGGGTTTTGGGTTTCTTCTGGCTTGGTTCAATTGGTTCCTTGGACTTTGAGCTACTTCTAGTAACGTTCTTCTTCTTCTCATACACTTTCTTAAATGATTCCATTTTGAATAGTTCAATCTAACTTACTAATACTCCAGACCGAATTTCTATACATGTGACTTTCAAATAATTTCTTTTCAATGTCTTCAAAATCTTACCCCTAAATTACTTCTCAACTCCACACTAGCCCTCAATTTCAACAATTTTTTAATTAAAATCAAATGAAAATCAGTTGTAGTTCCAAAACCCTTTCTCGGCAAACACCAGTTCATAGAACATAAATTCAATCTCCAAAATGATATCCAAACATAGCATGAAGTAGAAATTTCCAGTTGATGAAGACTTGGATCAAAGCAAATTGTTGAAATTTAAGCTCCTAATTGAATATGCTCAGTTCGTACCCCCATTAGAACATCACAAATTGAGACCCAAAATTTTCTGAAGTGCCGTATTTATAAGCTGTAAAAATTCTTTACTGAGGCCCCGATGGTTTGAACAAGCTTCTCTTTTTGGTTTGAGCATTGGTTCGAACAGTTTGTTGCTGAGCTTTCTGTTCGAACATGGGTTCGAACACTATCACTTCTCAATTTATGTTCTAACATTGGTTCAAACATATCCATATCAGAAATTCTGATCTGTCTTATTTCAGCTCTGCAACCTTCATTCTTTTGACTCAGTTCATAGAAACTCCATGACATTGTTACCAAAACTAAGACTCTTTAAAATCACACTTAATCACAAGAAAAATAAAACTAAAAGACTCGATTTACTAAAACTAACCCACAAAACTTTCAAAATTTTATGCTTTTTCCAGATTTTTTGAATTTTTTTTTTCAAAAACACTCACACCTAGAACATGTCATGCTAAGTATAATCAATCCATAACTCAAAATCATAAATATGGTAACTTCTCCCCCCTCCCCTAACTTAAACCAGACATTGTGCTCAATGTTAAAAGGTAAATAGTTAAATCATACAAATTGTTGGAAGAAAGTTACCTCAATCAAAGCAATCCTCGTAAAATACCTGAATTGATATAACAGAATGACATCACCTGGAGTTGAACCCACTTTCTTGCTCCCCTCTCCCGAACTTGGATAGCACTGTCAGTCTAAAATCATCAACTCACAAAGATTGTTGGGAAACAATAAAAGGATACAAGCATGAGTGATAAATGCAAAAGAAAAAATGAACAAATAACATCAACTTAACCCTACTCCTACTCTAGTTTTATTCATTGATCCACATCTTTCACTTATTCAAATGGTGGTAGGTCCACAAGTTCCCATACCTCAACCTCTGCCACACAAGACTCATGGTAAGGTTTCAACCGGTGGCCATTCACTTTCAAAATTCGCCCATCCGAAGGATCCTAAATTTCACGTGCACCATGTTCAGAAATGGACTTAATGACAAAAGAGCCAATCCACCTAGACTTCAACTTTCCAGGGAAAAAATGCAATTTTGAATCATAAATGAGAACTTTTTGACCCTCAAATAAAAATTTCCTTCGAATATAATCATTATACAATTTCTTCATTTTGATTTTTGACATTCGAGCATTCTCAAATGCATTCTCCCTTATCTCCTCAAGCTCACTGAGTTGTAATTTTCTATGTAGGCCCGCCTCATCAATACTTTCATTCATTTGGCAAATGGCCCAATACGCCCTATGCTCCATTTTAATCAAAAAATGACATGCTTCATCGTAAACTAACAGATATGGAGACATCCCTAAAATTGTTTTGTAACCGTTCTATAAGCCCACAATACATCAGTCAATCTAGAGGACCAATCTTTCCTATTGGGATTCACGGTCTTTTCCATAATTCTCTTAATCTCCCGGTTGACCAACTCAGCTTGGCCACTCGTCTGTGGGTGGTAAGTGGTCCCTACTTTATGAATCACTCCATACCTCATCATTAGAATGCCCACGGGTTTGTTACAAAAATGTTTTTCTCCATCACTAATCATGGCACGGGCATCCCAAAATAAGAAAATATGTTTTCCTTTAAAAATTTGAGAACCACCTTGTGGTCATTTGTTTTAGTAGGGATCGCTTCAACCCACTTCGAAACATAGTCAATTGCCAGCAATATGTACTCATTGCCAAAGAAATTAAGGAAAGGTCCCATAAAATCAATTTCCCAACAGTCAAAGATCTCTAGAACATAAATAAGATGTAGAGGCATCATGTTTCTCCTAGTAAGACCTCCTAATCTTTGACAACGATCACATACAACACAAAAGACAAAGACATCCTTAAACATGCTAGGCCAATACAAACCACATTGAACAATCTTTGCAATGGTCTTTTTAGCAGAAAAATAACCGCCATAAGCAAGGGTATGACAAAATGACATGACACTTAAAGTCTCACTCTCAGGAATACATCGTCTAATAACCTGATCCAAATAATAGTTGAACAAATACGGCTCATCCCAAAAGAAATTTCTAATGTTCTGAAAGAATTTCTTCTTGTTTAAATATGTCCAATGAGAAGGAATCTGTCCAGTGGCAAGATAATTGGCAATGTCAGCATACCAAGGTGTGTCTGTCTTAGTGCCTATAGCAAATAATTGCTCACCTAGAAAGTGTTCATTAATTAGGGGGTTAAAATGGTTCAACTCTTGACTAGGCAACCGGGACAAATGATCAGCCACTACATTCTCAACTCATTTTTTGTCTTTAATTTCAATATCAAACTCTTGTAGGAGGAGAATCCAGTAAATTAGCCTAGGTTTAGTATCTTGCTTCACAAGCAAGTACTTAAGAGCTACATGATCTATGTAGATGATAACATGGGACCCCACCAAATATGAACGTAACTTATCTAAGGTAAACACCACTGCCAAAAGTTCTTTCTCAGTGGTAGAGTAATTGAGCTATGCTTCATTCAATGTCTTACTCACATAATCGATCACATGAGGTTTGCTATCCACTCTTTGTCCCAATACTGCACTTAAGGCATAGTCACTAGCATCACACATCAACTCAAAGGATAAAGACCAACTAGGCGCTTGCAAGATAGGAGCTGATGTGAGACTGTTCTTCAGCTTATCAAAAGCCTCTTGACATTATGATATCCATTCAAATGGAACATCTTGAGAAAGGAGTTGTGTCAAAGGCTTTGCTAGTGAGCTAAAGGATGCAATGAACCTACGATAGAAACCTGCATGTCCTAAAAAAGACCAGATGTCCTTACTAGGGTTAGGCAACTTCTGAATGACTTCTATTTTAGCTCTATCAACCTCTATCCCCCTAGAAAAAACGACATGTCCTAGGACAATCCCTTGAGTAACCATGAATTGACATTTTTCCCAATTCAGCCCCAGGCTTTTTTCTTTACACCTTTGTGACACCTTCCTCAAATTCTTAAGACACAACTCAATCTATCAAATTCTCAAGACACAACTCAAATCTATCTCTATATACCGAAAAGTCATCCATGAAAACCCCTAGAAAGTCCTCGACCATATCACAAAAAATACTTATCATGCATCTTTGGAACATGGCAGGGGCATTGCACAACTCAAAAGGCATGCGTTAGTAAGCAAAAGTTCCAAAGGGGCACGTGAAAGTGGTCTTATCTTGGTCGGCAAGAGCAATTTCAATTTGGTTATACCTAGAATAACCATTAAGAAAGCAATAAAACGGTCGTCCCGACACCCTTTCAAAAACTTGGTCCAAGAAAGGCAAAGGGAAGTGATCCTTCTGAATTACAGCATTCAATTTGCGATAGTCAATGCACATGCGCCACCACATGTGAATTCAGGTAGGCACCAACTCATTATCTTCATTCTTGACTACCGTGACTCTGGATTTCTTAGGGATGACTAGGGTAGGACTAACGCATTTGGAATCGGAAATAGGATATATGATCCCAGCATCTAATAACTTCAAGACCTCTCCATTGACTACTTCTTTCATGTTAGGATTTAATCTTCTTTGAGGATGTCTAACGGGTTTTGCTTCCTCTTCAAGGTAAATGGAATGTGTGCACTCAAGGGGGCTAATCCCATGGAAGTCGGCTATAGTCCACCTAATTGCTTTCTTGTGGTTTCCCAAAAGCTTAACAAGATGTTTTTCCTGATCATTGGAAAGTCGAGACGAGACAACCACTAGGAATGACTCATCTTCACCTAAGAACACGTACTTGAGTTCACTAGGAAGTGGTTTCCTATCTGGCTTAGGAGGTTTTTCTAGTAAAGATGCAAGTTTGACTAAAGAAGGAGAAATATGTTCAAAAATTTGACTAGACTAAGCTATGGACATGACTGGGGCATTGTCTAGCCAATGTAACACTTCTCTTACATCTTCATCTCCTACCTCATTAACATAATCACTACCCTCACTAAGCATCAACACCCTCTTTAGAGGATCTCCTATGAACTCTCTCTCAAAATAATCATCTGTGATTATTTGAATGCAATCCACCTCCCTTATATCTTCCTCTTCCTCTATAGGCTGCCTAGTGACTCTAAAGATATTCATCTCAGCTGTTAGATTTCCAAAAGAAATTTTCATAAGACCATTTCTACAATTGATAACTGCATTTGTGGTTGTAAGAAAAGGTCTTCCAAAAATGACAGGAACTGGAGGGATAGAACCTTAGGGAGTAGGATGAGTGTCTAGGACAATGAAATCTATAGGGTAGCAAAATTTGTCAACCTGAATTAGAACATCCTCTAAAATACCCCTAGGAATCTTAACCGATCTATCAGCTAATTGCAATATTGCCCTAATCGGTTTAAGCTCCCCCAAACCCAACTATTGATAAATTGTGTAAGAAAGAAGGTTGACACTAACTCCTAAGTCCAATAGAGCTTACTTTACCTTATGCTCACCTATGACATATGCTATGGCAGGGCACCCTGGGTCATTATACTTTGGTGGGCTCTTATGTTGGAGAATAGCACTAACCTGTTCTACCATGAAAGCTTTTTCCTTAACACTCACCCTCTTTTTAATAGTGCAAAGGTCCTTCAAGAACTTAGAATAAGAGGGTATTTGCTTGATGGTATCTAACAAAGAATTCTCACTTGCGTGAAATCCTCAAAAATTTCAGAATTCAACAATTCCTTCTTCAACTTATTCAATTGGCTTGGAAAAGGTGGCTGGGGTTGAAATCCTATAACTTGTTCTCTCTCTTTATTCTCATTTTTATTCTTCTCAACTTTTTTTTTCTTCTTGTTTTCATTCATCTCATCTCCTAGCACATCTTCTACTATCTAATAATTTTTCTCACTCTCACTATCATCACTTCTCATTTTTTTCTTTCTACTCTCACTTTGTTTGTTACTCTCACCTCTTTCACCATACACTCTTTCTTCTTTCTCATTTACCCTCAACAATCTAGGATCATCGGGCTTTTTAATTTCTTTCCCACTCCTCAAGGTAGTGATTGCTTACACATGTTCTTGATTTGATTTTTCATTGATGGTCTCACTCATATGGGCTTGACCCTAAGGGTTTGGGATGGTCTGTGAAGGCAATCTACCCTTTTCAGCTTGACTCTGACTTTGCATGAGCTTGGTCAACTGGTTCCTAATATCCTCAATTACTCTATTGGTTTGCTCTTGATTCTTAGCATTTTGGTTGTTGATACCAACTTGACCTTGTATGAATTGCTGAAGGGTATCTTCTACTGATGACTTCCTAAATGAAAGTTGGAATAAACAAGAAGATTGACATTGTGCCTGACCTTGAGAAGGATTTGAATTAAAGTGTGGAGGATAGGGTGCACTAAGTTGATCATTTCTCCATGAAAAATTAGGATGATTTCTCAACCCAGGATGATATTGATTAGGAAGGGAATGTGGTTGTGATCCTAATGGAGCTTGAGTTTGACCAAGATATTGCTTAGGGAAAATGTGTGTGTTGTTTGTCGTTGAAGTTTGCCCATACAAAACTTCCTTGAAAGCTGGGATTGTGGGACACTCATCAGTGCTATGATTAGACACCTCACATATGACGCATTGCACTTTCCTCTCACTCATCATGTTCACCTTTTTGGTCTCAAGCAACTCTACCTTCCTAGTAAGGGCTGCTATCCTAGCACTCAGGTCATCATTTTCATTTAACCTCAATCTCCCACTGGATTGTGCTTGGGTTCCTCTAGACTCTAATTTTGAAGGTGGTGTTACCTCCCAAGACTTAGCATTTTCAAACAATTCCTCTAATAAGTCATAGGCTTCCTCAGCAGATTTATCTAAGAACTGACCATTACTCATAGTACCCACTAGCTATTTATGTTTAGATGGTAATGAATCATAAAAGAAACTACACAACCGCCAAATTGGAAATTCATGATGAGGGCATGCATTACATAAATCCTTAAATCTCTCCCATGCATGAAAAAATGACTCTCCTGGTTGGCATGCAAAGTTCATGATTTGTTTTTGCATCATTTAAGTTATATGAAAAGGAAAGTATTTTTTTTTAAATTCCGCTTTCATTTCTCTCCATGTGCTAATGGAACGAGGTCTTAAGGAGTTTAGCCATATTTTGGCCTTATCCTTCAAAGAAAATGGAAACAAACGCAATCTCACAGTATCTTCGCTCACATTTTGGTCCATGCATGTGGCACACACATCCTCAAATTCTTTCATATATGAGTATAGATTTTCCGAATCTATGCCATGAAATGTGGGTAACAATTGTATGGTGCCAGGCTTGAACGTGAAATTCCTCTGATTAGAAGAATAATTATGCATGAAGGAGTAGTTTGTCGCATTGGGTGCAACAATTCTCTCAAAGGCCACGCATCTAAAGGGACAACCACATCAGGGCCACCTTACCCATTATCTTCTACATTCTACATGAGATGTGCTAAGTCAGTTGAAACTGATGTTGATGATGGTGATTGTGGTTCAGATGATATAGATGATGAAGTCAATGAAAACTCAATAAATTCTTCTGTGGGTTGAGTTTGTGGAAGCAATATAGACTGAACTACCCTATCGGATTTAAGATGCATGCGCCAGATGCACAAATGCACAAGCATAAGAAATTTATGAATACTTACTACCACTAGCTTATTTCCAATCAAAAATCAAAAGAGTATGGAATGAAATTACCCAAAAGTGCATAATTCCGTCGTTGGAGATGGTCGTGAAGATCAACCTACCTAAGCCTCCCAAAAAGTCTGTTCACCGTTGCTCAAAACTCCCCGGCAACGGTGCCAAAAGTGCTTGCTTGTCCAATTAAATTAATATTGGCTCGATCCCATGTGCAGGGTGTCTTGTTGAAGCATAATAACCGGTAAAAACCGGATCATGTCCATAGAGAGCCTTAAGCAAAAACAATTAACAAAATTGATTTGGAAAAGTTTTGGGTATAATTGTTATCACAATGAATGATGAAAACTAATTTGGTTTTAGAATTGTTATATTGTTTGAAAACTTTTTTTTTTTTTTTAGTTAAACAAATTAAGTAAAATCTTGGATTCAAAACAAGTCTACAGTGATCTATATATAAGTTCAAGATTTTGTCCAATTAATCTACCTTCAAAGAGATAGATCAAAAATTGATTCCATAAAAACTATATTGGAACAAAACAAATTTGATTGATTGAAAAATTAAGTACAAATTATGGTAGACAACTTTAATCAAACACCTTGAATTCATGATCTACAAAATAAATATATGAAATCGAAAATTAGTATTAATCATACCATTCTCCACGAGAATATATGATAAATCTAACCATAATTTCATATACAATTATCATAAATCATACAAACCAAATATCAGATCAATTTCTCAACTCCAATATAAAAAATGATTCAAATCAAACATGGATTGTCTATATAGATCGTGAAATCTAGCACTAAGCTCTTACTACGAAATTCATATAAAATCATCCATAGAACTTGTATTGAATCCAAGAAAAGAAATTACTTACACATAATGAAAGATAATCTCCTTGAAGAATCAAAAATTCTGTTCATATTCTGGAAAGATTAGAACAAAAATTCAATAAAATTGAACTAGATCTACTTTCTTTCTCTAAATTCTCTCTCTATAAATGGAAATTCTGAAACTGAAATGTACGTAAAACCAAAAACTAACTCTCAAACGATCTTACTGTTCTATATATACAATACAAAACAGATGTACAAAACTGCCCATTCTCATCAGTCTGAATTACAGAATACAGTAAATGCAGTATGGTTCGAACGCATGTTCGAACAAAGGTATGATTTGAACGTGTGTTCGAACAAACTTTCTAGACTTACAATTTTTCTTCCTACTGAACCATCCACAGCTTCTATTGTTCTAACCAAGGTTCGAACAGAGTATGGTTCGAACATATGTTCGAACTAACTTCTTAACACTGAACTTTTCTTCAAGTCTTCAACCATTGCTATCTCTGTTGATTGAACCACTGTTCAAACAAGGGTCCGTTTGAACCAACGTTTGAACCAGTTTCTGGACTTAGAATATTTCACTGCTTCTCAAACCCTATTGCTCTTCTGTTGATCGAACAAGGGTTCGAACCCTATGTGGTTCGAACAACCGTTTGAACGACTTCCTCCATACTTGGCCATTTTTTACTGATGTTCACTTGTCAGGCCTTATGTGGTTAGAACCTAAGTTCGAACGGCTTGTGGTTCGAACCAATGTTCAAACGATTGCTCTAATGTCCTGTTTTAATTTCTGCTATCCTTATTCCTAAACACCTACAATTCATGAAAATTTCACATTAATAGATTACCTTCAATTTTTCCTTCTTTTTAACATGTAAATTCACCTATCAGTCCTCAATTAAAAGATTATGATTGTACTTTTTATGGTACAATCACACCCCCCAACTTAGGATTTGTTAGGCCCTAACAAATTAGCTCAACAAAAAGTTATCTTTTAGAACTCAACTCAATTCAAAATTGCAGATCATTGGTTAATGTAAATTCCCTTGAGATTACAAGTTCAATCCCTCACAGCAATTACAAATTAACATAAAAGTTTATAATTGCAACACTCTATTCATTGCATGGTCTCAAATTGTGATACCAGTTCCTCATGTTCATGCTCATTCATTAGAACATGAATACAATTCATTCACACACACACAAATTCTCTTTCAAGTATTGACTTCAATCCTCACCGGATATACTCTCTTCAAAAACATGGGAAAATGAATTGGTTAATACACTCTTGACATAGCCCTATGAAAAGAATAATCTATAACAAAAAGAATCTTGGATTATTTCACACTAGGGACTTCAATTTCTACTCAATTCGTACTTTAGATCCGTTAGGTCTTTATTAGGCTGTAATGGGGCTAAGGGGTTAGATTTGGAACCAAATGAAGGAAAAGATCTTCAAAGACGTGCCTTAGTTGCATGACCTCTATCCCTCTCCTCTCAATCCCAATTCAACTTCTTTTTGTCTTTTTCTTTTACATTTACTCTCATAGGATTTATCATAAAATTAGCAATTTCATATTTTTATGTTTTTGAATCAAAATTGAAAAGACCCCTTGTTTATTTAACTAATGTTGCAAGAGTGTATATATATATATATTTTTTTTTTACTCCTTTTGTGTTCATGCATTACTAAGGCACTTGGGTAGGTTATTATCTTATAAAGGGTTAGGGTACTATTTCAGGCTCCAAAAGAACTATACATATTTTCATTAAAGCTCAACATGGTTCTTAGGGAAAATTAATAAGAAGAAAAAGTAAATAAGGCTCAACAAATTCAAAGATGGCCTACTTCATTTCCAAGGGGTTCAATTAAGCTTCATATCCATTCCAGTGTTCATGGTCCAAATTAATGTTTTTCTCATGCTATAGATTCAAAGCAAGCATTTAGAGCTTTAATCACTCACAAAGAAACTAAAGGCTCAAGTCACACCAGGTTAGTCTTACTTGTTAGAGAATCAATGCATGTGTTTCTTGAATTAAACTCCTATTCCATGAAATCATACTTACACAATTCTCTAGTTCACAAGTCAATTCCAAACAATTTCAATAATGTTGAAACTATGAACTTCAATGTTAATATTCAATGCTTAAAGGAAAAATCACATATAATTCTTAGGAATGAACATTAAATAACAATGTACACACCTTGATTTAAGTAATGAACTGAAAACAGCTTCAGTTCATTTCATTCTAATTCTAATTTCCCAAGAGTTTCCATGCAATGTTCATTAACAAAAAGATCAGCAGTTACAATTCAACAGTTTCATTTCAACTCAAAAATGACCAAAAACAGATAAAATTCCAAAAGACTCTAACTCCTAAGTTGGTGACAAAATCAAAACAGTTCCTATGCCCTAAGCATCATGAGATGGATCATCAGGTGGCCTCGCTGCAATTCCAACACAAGTAGCAGCTGGCAGTAAGTCCAACTTGGCCTCCATGGCAGCAATTATGTTCCCTTGGCTTTGTAACTCTTGCTTGATGAAGTACTGGGTATCTTTAATCTCTCCGAGCTCCACGTTCACTTCATCCCATTTTGAGTACATCTTCTCCATAAATTCTTTAGTGGTAGCTTCTCATTTTCCCTTCTTATGACTCACACTTCTCTCACGAGAAGAGACAGTGATAGGTACCAAAGGTTTTGCTACTTGCTCTCCCAATTCAGCGATCATTTTTCTTTTGCACACATACTTTGTGATAAAACCAGCAAATGGCAAAGAGCTAATTCCTTTTCTCGCCTTGAAAATTGTAGCAATGTTCTCCCAAATAATCTGACCCAACTCTACTATCCTCCCTTCATCAATTGCATACAACAGTAACCTTCTTTCATAGCTGATTTTAGAAGTGTTCAACACTGGGTTGAGTTGTGAGCAAGCCAGAAAATGCAATGAATTGAACTTGGGTGTAAGCCTATTCTTTACTAGCTTCTTCTTGTAACCCTACTCAGCATTAGTTTTTCTAATCAACACCCTAGCCAATGAGTCCTTATCCAATGCTTCTTCTTTTGAAAATGGGAATTGAGCTTCCTTTTCTTCTTTCAGCCCAAAGAACTTCCTTATGTCCTTAGGATAGATCTTAAAATGCACTCCTCTTACTTTGGTTTCTATGCAATCCTTCCCTTTTCGTTTGATACTTGTGATATTAGCATAGAATTCCTAGACAATGGGCACCACAGCTACCCCACTGAATTGAGCCCACTTAGTCCACCCCCTATGCTCAAAATTCTGCTTCAAGTTAAACTCATCAGTCTGGAAGTGGCTAAGATTTATTCCTCTCTCCACAATTGTGGACCTCTTGCTCCAATACTTCTCAAAATTCTTTTGAGCCCTGCTACTTGAAAATTTGAAATCATCATATGGTTCATCTTCAGCTTTTCCTTTAGTATCAATATCATCCCCAGCAACTTTTTCTTCACTTTTATCTTCTTCTTCATTCAATTGTTGGATAATTTGCATAATTAGGTCAGTTTCAATTCCAGGGTGAGACTCGGGTTGAATTGGTTTAGTACTTGCAGATTGAGGATTTGGTTGCTGTTGAACAGATGATTGCTCAGCAATGGGCTGAGGAGAAACTTGGGTTCTGGTTTTCTTCTGGCTAGGTTCAGTTGGTTCTTTGGACTTAGAGTTACTTCCAGTAACTTTCTTTTTCTTCTTATACACTTTCTTAAGTGATTTCATTTTGAACAATTTAATCTAGCTTACGGATACTCCAAACCCAATTTCTAATTTCCTACAAGTGACTTTCAAATAATTTCCTTTCAATACCTTTAAAATCTCACCCCTAAATCACTTCTCAACTCCACACTAGCCCCCAATTTCAACAAATTTTCAATTAAAATTAGATGAAAATCAGCTATAGTTCTGAAACCCTACCTCGGCAAACACCAGTTCATAGAACATAAATTTAATCTTCATAATGATATCCAAGCTTAGCTGAAGCAGAAATTTCCAGTTGATGAAGACTTGGATCGAAGCAAATTGTTGAAATCTAAGCTCCCAATTGAATATGCTCAGTTTGTACCCTCGTTAGAACATCACAGACTAAGACCCAAATTTCTGAAGTGTGGTATTTATAAGCTGTAAAAAAAAAATTACTGAAGCTCCGATGGTTCGAACATGTGTTTGAACAGACTGTGATTTCATTTCTAACCACCGTTCGAACAGAAACTTTACTTGGAAGAATACCGCAAGAAGGTTCGAACATTGGTTCGAACAAGAAACCTTACCATTAGTTCGAACATTCATTCGAACAGCCTGTGATGAGCATTTAGTTTGAACATGGGTTTGAACAGTCAAACTTCTCAACTTCAGTTCTAACATTGGTTCGACCCATTTATATCAGAAATTCTGATCTATCCAGTTTCAGTTCTCTAACGTCTTCCTCTTAACTTAGTTCATAGATACTGAATGACATTGTCACCAACACTAAGACTCTTTAAAACACTACTTATTCACAATAAAATATGACTAAAAGACTTAATTTCCTAAAATTAACTAACAAAAATTTTCAAAATTTTTATGCTATTCCAAATTTTTTGAATTTTTTTTTCAAAAAAAAAAAAAAACACTTACACACAGAACATGTCATGCTAAGTATAATCAATCCATAACTCAAAATCACAAGTATGGTAATTTTTCCCCCCAACTTAAACCAAACATTGTCCTCAATGTTAAAAGGTAAACAATTAAATCATACAAATTGTTGAAAGAAAGTTACCTCAATCAAAGCAATCCTCATAAAATGCCTGAATTGATATACCAAACTGACATCACCTGAAGTTGAACCCTCTTTCTTGCTTCTCTCCCCCCAACTTAGATAGCGTTGTCAGTCTAAAATCAGCAACTCATAAAGATTGTTAGGGAAACAATAAAAGGATACAAACATGAGTGATAAATGCAAAAGAAATAATGAACAAATAAAGACAACTTAACCCTACTCCTACTCTACTTTTATTCATTGATCCACACCTTTCACTTATTCAAATGGTGGTGGGTCCTCAAGTTCCCATACCTCAACCTATGCCACACAAAACTCATGGTAAGGTTTCAACCGGTGGCCATTCACTTTCAAAATTCACCCATCCAAAGGATCCTCAATTTCACATGCACTATGTTCAAAAATGGACTTAATGACAAATGGGCCAATCTACCTAGACTTCAATTTTTCAGGGAACAAATGCAATTTTGAATCATAAAGGAGAATTTTTTGACCCTTAAACAAGAATTTCCTTCAGATATAATCATCATGCAATTTCTTCATTTTGATTTTTGAAACTTGAGCATTCTCAAATGTATCCTCCCTTATCTCTTCAAGCTCACTGAGTTGCAATTTTCTATGTAGGCTTGCCTTATTAATACTTTCATTCATTTGGTGAATGGCCCAATATGCCCTATGCTCCATTTCAACCGGAAGATGACATGCTTAACTGTAAACTAGCTGATATGGAGACATCCCTAAAATGGTTTTTGTAAGCCGTTCTATAGGCCCACAATGCATTAGTTAATCTAAGGGACCAATCTTTGCTATTAGGATTCATGGTCTTTTCTATAATTCTCTTAATCTCTCGTTTGGCCAACTTAGCTTGGCAACTCGTCTGTGGGTGGTAAGCGATTTCTACTTTATGAATCACTACATACCTCCTCATTAGAATGTCCACGGGTTTGTTACAAAAATATTTTCCTCTATTACTAATCATGGCACGGGGCATCCCAAAATGATAAAATATGTTTTTCTTTAAAAATTTGAGAGCCACCTTGTGGTCATTTGTTTTAGTAGGGATCGCTTCAACCCGTTTCGAAACATAGTCAATTGCCAACAATATGTACTTATTGCCAAAGGAATTAAGGAAATGTCCCATAAAATCAATTCCCCAACAGTCAAAAATCTCCATAACATAAATGGGATGTATGGGCTTCATGTTTCATCTAGTAAGACCTCCTAATCTTTGACAACGATCACATGCAACACGAAAAATAAAAGCATCTAGGTTAATACAAACCACACTGAAGGATCTTTGCAATGGTTTTTTTAGCAGAAAAATGACTGCCACAAGTAAGAGTATGATAAAATGACATGACACTCAAAGTCTCACTCTCAGGAATACACCGTCTAATAACCTGATCCGAACAATACTTGAACAAATATGGCTCATCCTAAAAGAAATTTCTAATGCTTCGAAAGAATTTTTTCTTGTCTAAATATATCCAATAAGAAGGAATCTGTCCAGTGGCAAGATAATTGGCAATGTTAGTATACCAAGGTGTGTGTGTCTCAGTGCCTATAGCAAACATTTGCTCATCTGGAAAGTGTTTATTAATTGGGGGGTCAAAATGGTTCAACTCTTGACTAGGCAACCGCGACAAATGATCAGCCACTATGATCTCAACTTCTTTTTTGTCTTTAATTTCAATATCAAACTCTTGTAGGAGGAGAATTTAGCGAATTAGCCTAGGTTTAGCATCTTACTTCGTAAGCAAGTACTTAAGAGCTGCATGATCTGTGTAGATGATAACATGAGACCCCACCAAATATGAACGGAACTTATCTAAGGCAAACACCACTGCCAAAAGTTCTTTCTCAGTGGTAGAGTAATAGAGCTGTGCTTCATTCAATGTCTTACTCGCATAATAGATCACATGAGCTTTTCTATCCACTCTCTGTCCCAACACCGCACCTAAAGCATAGTCATTAGCATTACACATCAACTCAAAGGGTAAAGACCAGTTAGGTGCTTGTAAAATGGGAGCTGATGTAAGGCTGAACTTAAGCTTATCAAAAGCCTCTTGATATTGTGATGTCCATTCAAATGGAACATCTTGGGAAAGGAGTTGTGTCAAGGGCTCTTACTAGTGAGCTAAAGGATGTGATAAACCTACAATCGAAACCTGCATGTCCTAGGAAAGATCGGATATCCTCAACACATCTAGGGGTAGGCAACTTCTGAATGACCTCTGTCTTGGCTTTATCAACTCTATCCTTTTAGAAAAAATGACATGTCCTAGGACAATCCCTTGAGTAACCATAAATTGACATTTTTCCCAATTCAACACAAGACTTTTTTTTCACACCTTTGTCACACCTTCCTCAAATTCTCAAGACACAACTCAAAACTATCTCCATATACCAAAAAGTCATCCATGAAAACCTCTAGAAAGTATTTGACCATATCATAAAAAATACTAATTATGCACCTTTGGAACGTGGCAGAGGCATTGCATAACCCAAAAGGTTTGCATCGGTAAACAAAAGTTTCAAATGGACATGTGAATGTGGTTTTACCTTGGTCGGCAAGAGTAATCTCAATTTGGTTATATCTTAAATAACCATCAAGAAAACAATAA
The DNA here is from genome assembly GCA_035590655.1 of Pouteria glomerata. Classification (NCBI taxonomy): domain Eukaryota; kingdom Viridiplantae; phylum Streptophyta; class Magnoliopsida; order Ericales; family Sapotaceae; genus Pouteria; species Pouteria glomerata. The sequence goes on from JAVXUM010000036.1 coordinate 12,170,434, forward strand.
AAGGTCATCCTGATACCCTCTCTAAAACTTGATCCAAGAAAGGCAAAAGGAAGTTATCCTTCCTAGTCACAGCATTCAATTTGCGATAGTTAATGCACATGCACCACCCCATGTGAATTCGGATAGGCACTAACTCATTATCTTCATTATTGACTACCGTGACTCTGGATTTCTTAGGGACGACTTGGGTAGGACTAACCCATTTGGAATTGGTAATAGGATATATGATCCCAGCATCTAATAACTTCAAGACCTCTCCCTTGACTACTTCTTTCATGTTAGGATTTAATCTTCTTTGAGATTGTCTAACAGGTTTTGCTCCCTCTTCAAGGTAAATGGAATGTGTGCACTTAAGGGGACTAATCCCATGAAGGTCAGCTATAGTCCACCCAATCGCTTTCTTGTGGTTTCTCAAAAGCTCAACATTTTTCTCCTGATCATTGGAAAGTTGAGATGAAATAACCACTGGGAATGACTCATCTTCACCCAAGAACACGTACTTGAGTTCATTAGGAAGTGGTTTCCTATCTGGCTTAGTAGGTTTCTCTAGTAAAGGTGCAGGTTTGACTAAAGAAGGAGAAATAGGTTCAAAAATTTAACTAGACTGAGCTATAGACATGACTGGGGCATTGTCTAGCCAATCTAATACTTCTCTTATATCCTTATCTCCTACTTCATCAACATAATCACTACCCTCACTAAGCATCAACACTCTCTTTAGAGGATTTCCTATGAATTCTTTCTTAAAATACTCTTATATGATTGTTTGAATGCAATCCACCTCCCTTATATCTTTCTCTTCCTCCCTAGGCTACCTAGTGAGTCTAAAGATATTCATCTCAGCCGTTAGATTCCCCAAAAAAAATTTCATAAGACCATTTCTGCAATTGATAACTGCATTTGTGGTTACAAGAAAAGGTCTTCCTAAAATGATAGGAACTGGAGGGATAGAACCTTGGGGAGTAGGATAAGTGTCTAGGACAATGAAATCTACAGGGTGGCAAAATTTATCAACCTAAATTAGTACATCATCTAAAATACCCCTGGGAATCTTAACCGTTCTATTAGCTAATTGCAATGTCACCCTAGTTGGTTTAAGCTCCCTCAAACCCAACTGCTGATAAACTGTTCAAGGAAGAAGGTTGACATTAGCTCCTAAGTCCAATAGAGCTTGCTTCACCTTATGCTTACCTATGACACATGCTATGGTCGGGCACCCTGGGTCATTGTACTTTGGTAGGGTCTTATGTTGGAGAATGACACTAACCTGTTCTACCATGAAAGTTTTTTCCTTAACACTCACCCTCATTTTAACAGTACAAAGGTTCTTCAAGAATTTAGAATAAGAGGGTACTTGCTTGATGGCATTTAATAAGGATAGATTGATTCTTACTTACTTGAAAACCTCAAAAATTTTAGAATTCAATAATTCCTTCTTGAACTTGTTCAATCAGCCTGGAAAATGTGGCTAGGGTTGAAATCCTATAACTTGTTCTCTCTCTTTATTCTCATTTTTATTCTCCTCAACTTTGTTTTTCTTCTTGTTTCCTCTCCTCTCATCTTCTAGCACATCTTCTACCACCTCATCATTTTTCTCACTCTTATTGTCATTACTTCTTATTTTTTCTTTCTATTCTCACCTTGTTCGCTACTCTCTCCTTTCTCACCATACACTCTTCCTTCCTTCTCATTTACCCTCAACAACTTAGGATCATCGAGCTTTATAGTTATTTCTCACTCCTCAAGGTGGTAATCACTTGCACATGTTCTTGATTTGATTTTTCATCAATAGTCTCACTCATATGGGCTTGACCCTGAGGGTTTGGGATGGTCTGTGAAGGCAATTTACTCTTTTCAACTTGACTCTGACTTTGCATGAGTTTGGTCAACTGGTTTCTAATATCCTCAATTGCTCTATTGGTTTGCTCTTGATTCTTAGCATTTTGGTTATTGATACCAATTTGACCTTGAATGAATTGCTGAAGAGAATCTTCTAATGATGACTTCCTAAATGAAGGTTGGAATGAACTAGAGGATTGACCTTGTGCCTGACCTTGAGAGGGATTTGAATTGAAGTATGGAGGATAGGGTGCACTAGGTTGGTCATTTCTCCTTGAAAAATTGGGATGATTTCTCAACCCGGGATGATTTCTCAACCCAGGATGATATTGATTTGGAAGGGGAGGTGGTTGTGGTCCTAATGGAGCTTGAGTTTGACTAGGATATTGCGTAGGGAAGGTGTGTAACATGTTTGTGTTTGAGGTTTGCCTATACAAAACGTCCTTAAAAGTTGGGACTGTGGGATACTCGTCAGTGCTATGATCTGATACCTCACATATGACACATCGCACTTTCCTCTCACTCATCACATTCACCTTCTTGGTCTCAAGCAACTCTATCTTCCTAGTAAGGTTTGCCATTCTAGCACTCAAGTCATCATTTTCATTTAATCTCAATCTCCCACTAGATTGTGCTTGGGTTTTTCTAGACTCTAATTGTGATAGTGGTGTTACTTCCCAAGACTTAGCATTTTCAAACAATTCATCTAAGAACTCATAGGCTTCATCAGCATACTTATCTAAGAACTAGCCATTACTCATAGTACCCACTAACTGCTTATGCTTAGATGGCAAAGAATCATAAAAGAAATTGCACAAACGCCAAATTGGAAATCCATGATGAGGGCATGCGTTACATAAATCCTTAAACCTCTCCCATGCATGAAGAAATAACTCTTCATGTTGGTACGTAAAGTTCATGAATTGTTTTTGCATCATCAAAGTTCTATATGCAGGAAAATATTTTTTAAAAATTCTGCTTGCATTTCCCTCCATGTGTCAATGGAGCGCGGTCTTAAGGAATTTAGCCATATTTTAGCTTTATCCTTTAAAGAAAATGGAAACAAACATAATCTCATAGTATCTTTACTTACATTTTGGTATATGCATGTGGCACACACATCCTCAAATTCTTTTATATATATGTATGGATTTTTCGAATCCATGCCATGAAATGTGGGTAACAATCGTATGGTGTCAGGCTTGAATGTGAAATTTCTCTAATTTAGAGGAAGAATTATGCATAAAGGAGTAGTTTGTCGCACTAGGTGCAAGAATTCTCTCATAGGCTGTTACGCCCCTAACATAACTGTCCAGGACGGACGGTATGGGAAATAGGGACAATTAAAACAAAATATAAAACCTGTTCCAAGGTCAAGTCAATATATATAATAACATCCATCAGAGCAACTACAATCGTCCCAAATCTCCATATAAGATAAATATACAACATACATCACAATATCAATGGGACCCATACTCCAGGTCGCACAACTAAAATACAATAATTTCAATACAATAAAATAATCTCTAAGGCCTCCAACGGTCAACTCAGTTCGGGATAGTCATTACCCTGCCTCCCTGTGTCACCTGTAAAAATGAGGGGGTAAACTAACTAGCCCAGTAGGTAGGACAGTGCCAGTGTGCGCCAGTGTGCACCAGTGTACATATATAACACATCATATATACATACACAATAACAATATATATAAGCATTTCTCATGCAATGTATGGAATGATATGCAATGGCCATGCATCTTATTTCTCCATCTACTTCCAACCGTATCCTGGGACGGGTGACACTTAGCAAGGTCGAAAAGTCAAGACACGCGCTGTCACGCCCCGAGTCCGGGGACCCAGGGAGTGAGTGTAAAGCAAGCATAACATGACCACACATTACTACATCAGAG
>JAVXUM010000036.1:12223131-12249077 GCA_035590655.1 Pouteria glomerata
GTAAAATGTTATTTGTAAAAATATTTAATTAATTTTTGTAATATATATTTTATTTCTTTCTCTATTTCTAGAATTTAAATTTGTACTCAACTCAATTATATTAAACGTAGTTTCTTATTTTACTTAAAAACAATTATTTTAATTAAAAATTCTTATGTCAACTAGGAAACTGTATCATAAGTTCATATTAGGTATTATGAATTTTTTTTTTTATTTTCAAACTAGGTTTAAATTTTATTTTTCTATTATAAATAGGTTCTTATAATCTCATAACTATTCATTGAAAGTCATTAATAAATTGGGATTTTTATAATTTTATATTATTGTGAATTCATGAATTCTTATATGATGCACTTAAAAATAAAATCTTGTCAAACGTTTGGGAATGTGGAAATTCTAAAATTAAAACACAATTTTAGGAATTAAAAATTATATTTTCAATTTTTGAATTATTATGAAAATTCATCCAATTAATAAATGTTTTAATCTTGACTTCTATAAAAACTTAAAGATTTAAAATTATATTTCAATTGAACAATTTTTCTAAAAAAAAAAACACAAACAATTAATGTTGGGAGCATTTCATCTTTTCTAAGAAGTTGTATATTGGTGAGTGATTGATATTTATGAAGTGGGCCAAACAGGTCCTCAAATAGATGGAATAATTGGGCCATTCGGTCTTTGGATTTAGAGAGAGAGAGAGAGAGAAAGAGGACCATCCGACGTCTGAATGCGGAAAATGCAACCGTGGTGCAATGATATGGAAAACATTAAAGTGCGGGCGAGCGTGGGACAATTACTTGCATCACTAATGATAGTGAATTAATAAAGAAAAAATCAATTATGAAAGTTAGTTGAGGTGGTTAGGTTTTAAATTTGCTCCTTAAAATAATAGTTTCCTCACGTCACTGTAATTCAGCAACACCCTGAATCGTAAAAAAAAAATAAAAAAATAAAAACAAAATATCACACCTATTAAAATTTATAAACTAAATAATATATAATGATATTTTTATAATTTGTGACATATTTAGATGCTCTTTATTTCTTAAAGCCGACTTCTTGTTATACCTTTTGATGGGAAGAAAATCTCGAACTAAATAAATGTTACAAAATTGCCCTTCCATTATTAATGTTGGGAACGGTTATTTCCAAGGCCGAGGTCAATGCCTCGGCCCACCCGGGCTCAGCAGCCAGGCCGAGTAAGGATAATGGGGGCGATATTGGGTCCGAAGGATATCTCTCCCGATCTCCTGCACCGAGCTCAGAACACATGTCCGAGCTCGACCCCACAGACTGTTGCTAAATAAGTGTCTTCCGCGATCTGCGCCACGATCGTACGTAGAATCTTCAGGATTAATGGAAACATCTCCTAAAATAATATGATTCGAGTACATCACTTTATCCAGGTAAGGTATGTACCGCGAAATCATGAATCAGGCAGATTCATTCCTATCGCAGACTCCCATATGATGTTTTTAAATATATGAAGCATCCTTCATGCTAAGGTACGTGATTTTTGAACTGGCCGTTACTCTACTGGATTAAACTCTCGTTCAGTTCTTTCATTTAACTTAGGCGTCGGAGTGTCTTTGGCAGGCACCATATCGGTGTCTAGGGCAAATAAGTTCTCCCGGATTGGATCGGGTCATTCCTACAGTCCACCGGATCTTGGACCATCAAAGAAACAGCATCAACACCTTTATTCTTTATAATCTCATATACTTTTAATTTGAAAAAAAACATACATCGTTAGCTAAACGGGATTCACTTTTAACATTCTAATTATTGTTCTGAAAATAAGATGCCTGTCTCAAGTTTTTAAGAATATAAATATCAAATTAAAATAAAGTAAAAAAAAAAATTCTTACCTTATTGTAACCCATTTGTTTTTAGTTTTTAGACTTTTAAAAACATATATTTAACTAGTTCAATATTAAATACTTAGGATAAAAATTCACTTAAATTAAGGTATATAAAATATTTATTAAAAATAAAATATAAATAATAAATAATTATTATAAAAGGTGCTAAAAATTCCCAATATAGAAACGACACTAGTCCACATTATTGCCGATTGCCCTCCCGAATGTTGGCACCCCATGCTTCATATATAAGGGTGGGGTAAAAATTTTAAGAGAAGGAAAGAAGGGAGAGAAGGAAATTAAAAAATATTTAAAAATTTATTAAAAAAAAAAGTAAAATAGCGATCAAAGGGCATGTCACTTAGGCTCTATTTAGCATTCCCCTATCTTAGCTATCAGCTACTCAGTTTTTTTTTTTTATTTTCTTTTAAAATAACTAAATTTACCTTCTTACATTTTAAATTTATTTTAAATTATTAAGGAAAAATTGTCAAATTAACCAAAGGCTAAAAAGCTACCTACTATAAAATTAACTTTTTTCTCTTCCCAAACACAAAAAAAGCTAACTTTTTTCTTTCCCAAACTAAGCCTTAGAATTAGAGTGAAGTAGAAGAGGAGAGAGAAAATATATTGTTTTAGTATTATGAATAGATAATATAAAATACTTTTTCATATTAAAAAAACTACAAAGCATTTGCATGAATGATTTATGAAATAATTCATACGATAAATTAACTACGTAGCAAATTTTAAACAAGTGAATAGTTGAAAATAAAATTACTATTACACTTGTTAGCTTCATATATATTAAATTACATTACCTGACTTGCAATTAGAAAAAAAAATTTTATTATTATTATTATTATTATTATTATTATTATTATGTAAAAAGATTTTAAAAAAATAATACTGTTATGCATGCAAATTAGCAATTTTTACAAAAATTCAAACTTTTTAGTTATGCTAAAAGTATTATGGCCAAACATGATTTGGTCGCATTGGCAAAAGTTTAGTCGCACGATACATTTCTTTATTCTTTGGTTGAAAAAAGAAAAAGAAATATTATTTATAGGAAAAATACAAAATTTTAGACGAGAAAAATATATGCTATATAGAATAAAGAAAGTCCTTAGTAGGTTATTTTTTTCAAACGTGATATGTCCGTTAATCGACACGTCATTTTATTTATTTATTTATTTTTATTTTGAAAAAAAAAAGGGGTTCTTATAGTATAAAATTAAATTGCGCATTTCATTTTCTTCAAAATAAAAGGCATAAATTGTTACTTATAAATTTACGCAAGGCGTCAGAAGTTTCCTAGATGAATTCAACAAAGATCCCATAAACAGTGCTTGCATATGGTCCCCTTCGCTTAAGGCCCAATTCAATGGACTTGGGCTTTAACTAGGCTTCAAGGATTGGGCTGCCGAGTTTGCACTAGCTCTGGATTGGGCAATCCAAATGCCTCCAAGGACGGAAGCCTAGTTTCCGGTTCCGCTGGCTTGTGGGAACTTGTAAATTAGTAAATAGAGAGATGGCAATGGAACAGATGGACAGAGGCTTCCCAACCTATAATCAAACCCCGAATCTAAGAATTTAGAATTCTAAAAGAAAAAATTGAAACAAATTTAAAATTAAAAATAAATACTAGAATAAATCTGAAACCGATTTAAGCTTTATCAGAAAAATACCCACTATCCGTTTATGTTAATAATTTCCAATAACAATGGATCTAAAGGACAGTGATTTTAATTGAAAAAAAAAAAAAAAATACCCTCCCCCTAGCCCCCAAAACCACCCCACCAAAAATAAATAAACAATTTTAAAACTCCTCACAGTTCCTATAAATTTTTAACTTGGCCCCAAACATCAAATCCTAAGTTCTTCATTCATACGTTACAAACTATTTGACGACGTGCAAACCCTTGGAAGACTTGTAAAGTTGTACTAGTCACAAGCCCTACTTGTTGACGGTACAAACTCTTCGAAATACCAACGATTAAAATGATAATACATACATATATATATATATATACACACATATGTGCATAAAAATCAAGTGTGTCAATAGGGCACCTTATCCCCTCCTTTTCTGTGCCACTAGAATTTTTTTCTTTTTTTCTCGTTTTTAGTACCAATAACCTCCTCCAACAGCTATTCAGGCCCGTTTGACAGTACCTAAAAAAAAAATGTAAAAAATTACAAAATTAATGTTTAATAAAATATTAATTTTTATTAATTTTTATTTTATTATAATAATTTACTAATAATTTACTTCATTCAACAATTACTAAAAATTTTACCAAATACTTAAAAATTATAAAAAATTACTAGAAGTTATAACTTTTTCCACTAAAATACACAAAATATATATATATATATATACATATAACAAAGGGGTGGTGTTAGGTAAATTGCTTTATAGCTGGCGCTGCCTTTGGCCACCACAGAGACTACTACTACCATACCAACTCTGGCTAATTGACCAAGTGCAGTAGCATCTACGTGTCTTCCGTTAACGTTTTCAAAGCTCCATTCAACCTTAAAAAACAGATATGCTGTGACTACTTTATTTTATTTTTCTTTTGCCCTTTTTATCTGACACCTCATGCATATAGTTAAAAGTTCCAACACCAAAGCAAAGCTATCTTCGGTTACTCCGGCTTGGTTTGGAAATGAAAAAAATCAGCATTTTTTTTAGTTAGTAACAAAAAAAAAAAAATAACCTTTTTTTGTGTTTAGAAAAAAAAAAATAACTTTTTAATAACTATTTTTTTTTTGTTTAATTTGACAATTTTTTCTTTTATAGTTTAAAAAAAAATTAAAATATAAAAAAATAAATTTAATAATTATAAAAAAAGACAAAATAAAAACTAAACAACTGACTAGAGATTACCTGTAGTCCCCAAACAGAGTCTCAGTGTCATTTGAAGTTCCCTCCTAAGCCAGCTTAAGATTTCTACACCAAAAATAGACCCACAAACAAAGCCGACTAAAAAAAAATAATAATAATGTGTCCAACAAAATCATATCCAGCCAGCCGCAGAGTAAACACTCGGTTTCTAACAACCTATCGCAGCCCCTACACAATCCAGTGAGTTATCACACAGTAAGACCTGCTGGTGGAGCAACTGCAGGTGTCTTAGGCTTGGGCTTTTCCACAACGATGGCTTGGGTCGTGAGAACCATCCCTGCAACTGAAGCTGCATTCTGCAATGCACATCTTATCACCTTTGCCGGGTCAATAACTCCGGCTTCAACCAGGTTCTCATACTTGTCTGTCATTGCATTGTAGCCGACCTCCCATGCCCTATCTTTCACCTTCTGCACCACCACCTCACCTTCCACCCCAGCATTCTGAGCTATCAAAGCTGTCGGTGCAACCAGTGCCTGAATTCAGAAAACCAAGTCAGCATGCATCAGACAAAATAATTCTTTTCACTCTTGGCCAGATAAACTAGAGCTGGAATCAAGCATTGCTGTGCGGAACTTCAGCCAACTCGAGCTTGACTCAAACTATGAGCTTTGCGTTTGACTCGAAAAAAGAATTAACACACTGTTTTGGCAGAAATCCGGGAGAAAGGAAAGGGAGAAGGAAAATTTGGAGGAAGGATACATTTTCTGAGTTTGGTTTGGAAATAAACTGGGGGAAGTCAATTTTTCCAGTGACAAAAAAGGATGCTAGATTTCTTACCTTCTGCACAATGTCAGCACCAAGCCTTTCATCTGCACCTTCAAGCTTGTCCTTAATGGCAGGTACATGAATTGAGAGATGGACCAGTGCAGCACCACCACCAGGAACAATCCCTTCCTCTATGGCAGCAAAAGTAGCATTCTTGGCATCCTCAATTCGTAGCTTACGATCCTCAAGCTCAGATTCTGTTGCTGCCCCCACCTTAATAACAGCAACACCTCCAGACAATTTGGCAATTCTCTCCGCCAGTTTCTCAGAGTCATAGACAGAATCCGTCTCAGATAACTCCTTTTTAATCTGTGCAATCCTAGCCTGTATCTCATCCTTTGAGGCAGCATCAGCAATAATAGTAGTGGAGCCTTTTGCGATGGTAACTTTCCTTGCCAAACCAAGCTGCTCAACAGAGGTATTCTCAACAAGCAAACCCAGATCACTAGCTTGGTACTCCGCTCCTAAAAATCAATAAGATATTAATTAAATGTATTGATTAAAACAAATAAATAAGTTGTATACTTGGGGGAAAAAATGATTGAAATTCCTTAACAGCAGCACAAACAAATAAAGCATACAGGCTCTTAGCTTAAGCATCACTCAAGAAGAAAATCCTAATTTCAAAAACATAAACCACGGATTTTTTTTTAATAAGTAAATGACTAACACTAAAAGCATCAAGCGATGCCAGGGACTATCCCAACTATACAAGAACAATGAAACGTCCCCTGTACCACCAAAAAAAGTATACCACAATCATTGCCTCAACATTGTGCATTCACTTTCTTAACACAATACACTAGGGAATAAGAAAAATAAAGAAAAAATGTCAATAGAATTCTCGAATACCTGTCATAATAGCAATATCTTGAAGGACAGCCTTCCTTCTCTCACCAAAACTAGGTGCTTTAATGGCAGCAACATTTAGTATGCCTCTCAGCTTGTTCACAACTAGAGTAGCAAGAGCCTCGCCACTAACATCTTCAGCAATAATAAGCAAAGGGGCTCTCAATTGAGTGGTCTTCTCTAGCAAGGGAATTATATCTTTTATTGCTGTGATCTTCTGATCAGTAACCAATACTCTTGCATTCTCGAATTCAACAATCAATTTCTCAGGATTGGTAACAAATTGTGGGGAGACATAACCCCTATCAATCTGCAAACCACGGAAAAAAAATAACAAATTGAGTAACACCACAATTAAAAAAAAAAAAAAAACTCGAGGATAAGAGGAAAGAGCATTAAAAATATCAAAAGGAGAGCACAAACGAAAAGGTGGGCTGTAAGACAAGCAGCTTGCATTCCACATTAATACAGACCTCCATCCCTTCTTCCACATCAACAGTTGTCTCAAAGGAGGAAGATGACTCGATAGACAGAACACCATCAGGTCCAACCTTGTCAATTGCATCAGCAATCATGGTCCCAATAATCTCATTATTTCCAGCAGAAATAGAAGCAATGGCTGCAAGGAATTAAAGTCCCTATCAATAAAGGATTATGGATGTGCATAGCAAATAGAATTATGCACTACCTTTGATATCATCACGGCCTTCGACAGGCCTAGCTTTCTTCTCCAGCTCATCAACCAACCCCTGTACAGTTTTATCGATCCCTTTCTTCACTGCAACTGGATTTGCACCAGAGGTCACACTTAGTAGACCCAATTTAATAATTTCACGTGCAAGAACTGATGCCGTTGTCGTCCCATCACCAGCAGAATCATTGGTTTTGCTTGCAACCTTCGAAGTGCAAAGCATTTCAAACACAGGAAACAAAGAACATAACATTTTCGTATGGACTACACAATTGATTTGAGTGCTAAATGGAGATACATAAAATAGCTAGTTCAAGAGAAGTGGAAGGACCAACCTCCCTGATAAGAGCAGCACCAGCATTTTCCATTGCATCAGGTAGCTCGATAGCTCTGGCAATTGTCACTCCATCATTAACTACTTTTGGGGCCCCAAATTCATCCAATACAACATTTCTTCCTTCAAGAAGCAAAGAGAAAATTTAGTTGGTCAACTTGCTGCAAACATCTTACAAAAGCAGCTGTCACAAAAGTAACTTAAGGGAGTGCAGCAATAGCCCATACTGTCAAAGGTTAGCAAATTGCATCATCATTTTATTTTTATTTTTTTGGGTGGTAAATACAACCCAACACGCCTAACCAAATCTTGGGATATAAACACACACAACATCTTCAAATTTTTTGGGGGTAAATACCCAAGCACCAAATCACAATACTCAACACGAATACAAACCACGTCAATGGGAAACATAGAAGACACTTTTTTTTTTGGGGGGGGGGGGTTTAGATACAACGCAAGCACTAAATCGACACTTGGTCTTGAGAATGGGACTATATATATACATGGAAACAAGATCTTATGGATACAAAACACCAAAAAGTTGTTTTTCCCTTATTTATTGTAAACAAAAACGAAGTCACAACTTGGTAGAGAGGTTGGGAATTACGTACTTTCTACAACCATGACTATGAACTTCGATAAATGGTACACTTCCCCCACCCCCCACCCCAAAAAACATTTCAGACTTCCACGGGACTAGAGGGGTGAAGAAGAAAGGAGGTTGTTTCTAGAACACACAACAGCAACCACATATTCAACAATTGATTTGATATTGTGCAATTGAAATTTTGAAATCTGCAAACACATAGCTCAGCCGGTGGTACAGCAGAATGGAACATCTTTACGAGTAAAGATTTACATTTCTGGTATGATAATGCCTAAAGTGTTAGCATAAAAAAATGACTCGTTTTCACCATCCCTGTTCTGTCAGAGAAACCTTTAGCATCCAGTTAAGTTAAAAGGAGGTTTGACCGCTGCAATACTCCAAACCAATAGAACCATACCCAAAACACATTTTCTACCTCAAAGGCAGCAAAGCAAAAAACTGCTACAACTCGCTATATCAAAACAACTAATAAGTGAACCCAATTCTAAAACGACATTCATCTATCATCGCAACTGCTCAAATCGACACAACAGAAAGGACGAACAAGAATGGAAGAATTCAAATAACACACCTCTGGGTCCGAGAGTGAGGGCGACGGCATCGGCCAACTTATCGATGCCGGCCTGAAGGGCGGTCCTCGAACTCTGGTCGAAAGCAATCTCCTTGGCGGCAGCTTTAACAGAAAACCGCCTGGTTGATGAGGACCTGTTGCAATTCACCCTCTGACCCTGCAATTGGTTCGCTCTCCTACATCTCAGACTCCCCTGTATCCATCCACCAAAACAATCAATACGTTACACGCGGATATACATACATAACCACACAGCAAATGCAGAGTAAAGAAGTGATATTAGCAGTGCCTGTTTGGGAGAAGAGAGGATCGATGCCGTAGAGATTGCATTTGCCGACGCCATATCTCTGAAAATGCCGAGGTTTTCAGGGGGTGCTGTGTTGTTTATGGATAAGGACAGAGTTGCCGAACGCTGGCGTAGCAGTATTGTAAAATGGGAAGGTTTTGGCAATTAGGGCTTGTCAGACTTTTGGTGGGATTATATTAGAGACGGAAGGCTTCCAGAAGATTCTTCTTGTTCCAGAACCGTTGAGAGGATAGAGAGAGGGCGCTTGCTGGGCCGGATCGAACTGGACCATCCAATATTGAAAATAGTGTCCAGGTACAATGGGTGGGCTCACGTTGTCCCCAGAAAGGGCCAGGACCAACCAAAGTTTATGGGTCTAAATTTTTTAGCTCGAAGCCAATCATTTTCCGGGCTGTTTGGTCCTACTAAAAGTTTTTAAAAAAAAATAAAATAAAATAACTCTACACTACAGAATTAGGCAACGTATGGTGAACTAATTTTTAGCCAAAACAAATTGATTTGTTCTTCTTTTAGTATTTGACAACTTTTAATAAAAAATTATCAAAAGTTACTATAAATTAAGATTCCAAACAACTACTTACACTCCACACTTAAATAGTTAGTTAGGCATCGGTGAGATGTTAGGATGTGTGTATATTAATAATTCCAACCCAGCGACTAAATTTTGACCTAGTTAATTGGATTTGGGTGTTTTCTCTATTTATAAAAAAAAAAAAAAAAAAAATAGTTAGTTAGATGTTTAATAAAAACTTGTAATAGTTAGAAAAAATTAAATAAAAATTAGTAAAAATTAAATAAAAGTAAAGAAACTCGGTAAATTTTTATGAAAGTTGGAAAGAGTTGATAAAAAAATGTTTTTGTGTTTGGTGAAAAAAACTTAGAAAACTTAAAAAAAATTTTATGAAAGTTGAATTTTTTTTAAATTTGTTTTTAGTGAGCCAAACAGCCCCTAAAGCTAAATCTAAACCAAAATCCTAGTAAAATTGAATTGCATCCCTACTTGGTATAATTGGAAAAGATGGAAACTAAAAATCAAGCCTGCTTTCTAAGTAATGAATAGTTTTACTTCACGGTAATCTTTGTTTAAGCTTTATTTTTTTCAGAAAAATGAAGATTAACAAATAGGAATTTAGAACTTTTTAAAAGAAATTTTGACAGTTCTGAGTCTAAATTGGAATTTTTTATTTTTTTTATTTTCAACGTGATCTTTATAATACGCCTCTATACTTTCAAAATTAATTTTTAGCCAGTTTAATAATGTTTTCTTTTTTTATCTACTTGTGTTTGCTTTAAAAATTTTGAAGGACATAAAACAAACCATGTTTGGAAAAATCAATCTAATTCAAAATTAATTTGACCGGTTCAAATTTATAATGTGATTTTTTATTCATGTAATAATAAATAAGTATGTAAAATCATGTTGGTTAACCAGGCTTAATTTGTAATGATTAGTTTAATTCATTTGGATTGGTAATCTTAATTTAAGTTATATTTTTTCAGAAATAAAGATTGAAAAAAAAAATAGAAATTTAGAAATTTTTAGAGATGTTTTGATAGTTTTGAGCCTACATTGGTAATTTTTTTAAAAAAATTAACATGTTCTTTAAATTACTTTTATATACTTTCAAAATCAACTCCTAACTAGTTTAATAACTTTTTATTTTCTGTTTACTTCCAAAACAGTTAATCATGTTTGCAATTAAATAAATCGGAGCGACATATAAGACAAATTAATTCAATTAACTAACAAATAATGTCTTATTCTTATTATATTATTGGTACAAAAAATAAAGTAAACGCGTGACAGTCATTTTGAACACATGCACTAAACTTATTATTTAGTTTCCGTAGAATGAAGAATTAAGGTTTTGATTCATTTCTAACTATATAGTTATATTATAACTTAATTAGTTCATTATTGTAACAATGAGAGATATGATGTAACAGCTATTTTTCTGAATTATATCACATCTCACTCGCCACTATATAAATAATCTCATATGCATGACTAAAAAATCACATAAGTTAGTGAGATTAACAGTATTACGATTAAATTTGTACCTCATTAACTTTCACTAAGGAAGCTCACTATTAATCATAAAAACTCTCTTTATATAGTCTCTAATTTTTTAACTGACTAAATTGTAAAAGAGTACTTTATCGTGAACTACCCTCCCAATTTACTTCTTTTTATACATAAGTTTTTCATTGAAGGTAAAAAATTTTGAGAACGTGATGAACGTGGACGAATAAGTTATTTTCTTTCACGCACATGATGAGATAATTATTTTTTTAGTTTGATTTATAATGCCAGCCTTTGATTAAATTAAATTCATTTAGCATTGTCCATATGTAGCACTTCTTTTTTTCTTTTGTTTTTTTCTAGCTATAAATGGATTGTTAATTGTCTTATTTTGTACATTAATTAAAGTATTTCATCAATTATATAAAATAAAAAAACACAATCACAGTTGTTATATGTTTTTTATTTTTTTAAAATAATACGTATAAAAATAATAATAAGAACTAAAAACATAAAAAATAAATAACTAAAAGTATTTCCGTACACTACCTAAATATTACATATTTTGACTTGTAAATCAATTTTAAAAATACTTTTCTATGTCAAAACAACTTTTTTGAAACAAAAAAAATGTTTACGAGATTGATTTTATGAAACTAATCAAATTGAAATAGTTTTTAAGTATCATTTTAGTTCTAATTTTGTTTTATGAAATTGCATTTTATTGGGGAGTTTATTTTATTTTGCAAAAAAAAAAAGGACTAAAATGATTGAAAATCAAACAATTTCTAGTAAGTTTGATACCAAATGTGTTCCAACTTTCCCTTTAATTTATAAATTATGTTTGTTTTGCATTTTTTGTAATAAAATAATTAGCATAGTAAAAAAAGTGAGAAGTAAATACGAAGATGAATATTTTTTTTTTTTTTTATTTCTTTTCTCGTTGAGAGTGAGGTCGGAATTAATTTTTGTTTTTTCAAATTTTCTTATTGAAGGTGTCGATAAAAAGTGACCTAAGAAGAAAAAAACTATAATCATCATTTGTACAAAGCTTAATCATTGAATTAATTAAGGTAATAATTGTAGATAACAAGATATTAATCTTTCCCATGCTTTGTCTGGTGCCATTTCTCCATCAAGTCAAACATGTCATTAGAACTTTCGATAGTCTCGCTAACCCAAATCAACATATCAAATTACTTCAATTTAGCCATTTTCTCTAATTTTCTCAAAGTTTTATCAAATTTCTTCAATTTTTTTATCAACTTTTTTCAATTTTCTTTAACTTTCTTTAACTTTTATAAATTTTTACTGAAAACACCCAATTCAAATCTAAAGTGCCATATGCAAAATTGCATTTTTTTTATAAAACCACACGGCCCCTTAATTACCACAAGCTTACAAACAAGTTAAGAGCAACATTGATTGATAGTGTAAAGAACAACTTGGTGGCAATGATTGTATCATGTCATGCCATTGTGGTACAACAAATTAATGAAACAAAGACAATAATGTATATTAAAATCTTAATCATAATAAAACCTATCTTGCTCTAGAAGGGAGTTTAATTTAAAAAAAAAAAAATTAATATGTTAAAAGATCAAGATCAAATGGAAGACTACGAAATAGATAATTATTGTTAGTCCCCAAAAAATTCTATTAAAGCAACTTTAATTATTCAAAAAAGTAATTGATGTATGACTAAAAACAACTAGAACAATCAAAAAGACAGAGTGGGGTACCTTCAATATCTGGCTTTCCGTGTAAATGGAAAATCCCTCATTAGTTCTCTTTCTCGGCCTAAAAGGTAGGTCCACAAGCCCAATCTCTTCATGAACTTTACTCTTCTTTATCTTATCTGGGTTTGCAACATCATCTTCAGATGGTTGCTTGGCCTTTTTTTGTTCAGGTTTCTTCTCTTCTTGCTAGAAAAGATCTCATTAATCTCATTACCAGTTATTTTTTTTTTGTTTTGAATAGGTTTTTTTTCTCCTTTGTGACTAGGCCCTTGGACTTCAATATGTGTGGATTTGAAGAACTCTTCTTGACCATTTTACTAGGCTTTTTAGGTTTAGAAGTGGTTTTCTTCTCCTCTTTTGTAATTGAGTCATCTAGATTGGATGAACTCTTTTTCGGCATTGTACGATTTCAAAAAATCTATAAACTCACATTTTCCTTATGCAACAAACCTATTTTATACAATTCAATCCTTGTTCTTGTACTAAACAAGCAATCAGTACATATACATACATTTACACACAAACAAAAAAAAATTTGAGAAATGAATAAAGGCTTTAAGCATTCTTACATATCAACTAAGAGGGTTTACAATTGTAGCAAATCAAACGAAAATCAAACGTCAACAATGGTGAGTTGGGAAGGGAAAAGAATAAAAAAAGATAGTTCTGAAAATCAATGGGACATTCAAACTCACAGATGGAGAAACAATTCTCATTGTAGTGAAATCCAGAGTTAAGCTCTACTACTACAGTGTCAATCAACTGTTCAAAACTCTATGAACATGTTCCAATTGGAACACTTGCTCAATGCCTCTATGACACCAAGTAATTGTATCAAAAAGGATTTAACATTGCCAATCAGGGTGGATATAGTGTGGTTTAGAATAGTTTTGTTTACAATGAAGGTGGTATACCAAATTTGATGACAGTTTATGTGTGAGAGTAAGAATGAGTGATGTATTTTTCACATGTGCATGAGAGTAAGACATCAAGAAAAAGAAAATAGTATCACAGAATAAGGAATGACTGGTTGACTAAACTGAGGCATTTAGTATAATCTGTAAGGTAAAATTGTTCAATAGTAGAAATTAGTTGAAGTTTCTAAAATAGAAAAAAACGAGCATGTTTTCTTCATAATATGATATGACAAAAGAAAATATCTTACATTGATCAAGACACAAAATCAATAAATCTCTTGATTTCTCTAATAAGTGCAATACAAAACCACCAGTTTAAAATGAAATCAACATGGAAGCTATACACGTTAGTCACTATACTGCTTCAAAAGTATATTGCCAACACTTTAATTATTAGATTTATGTTTAATTATAGGATTTGTGAAATTTTCTTCATTCTTTATTTATTTCCAAAACGAGATTAGGTCGGTCCTATACCCTATTATGAGTGTCTTATGCATCATATAATGTCTCATTATCTATTAAAGTTGTAACATCTTATGATTCTTATGCAAACCCCTTCGGATGCATGAGCCAACAAAAGAAGTACAAGTTCACAAGGTACTAGATGTATGTTTTTACTCTTAACATCTCAACATCTTGCATATTGTAATTAAATACTATACTCAACTCAATTTAGCCTTTTCCAAACTAAATAGGGCATAAATCTCTTTTTTTAATGGTCAGTTAAGTGACACATTATGTCATTACCCATAATTGGATGCTATCAATTCTCTTAGCTGCATATCTATAATATAGTTGTATAAGACCAAACCATTCTAACCGATTTTCCCTTAATATATCTTTAGTTGGTACTACATTTACCATTTCATGAATTAGCCATTCCTAGTCCTACTTTTTCTTATTTTACCATGTATCCACCTTAACACTCTCATTTCACTACACTCCTATCACTAACATACTATTTTTCATTTGCATAATACTTTGAACAATATAACATAGCATTATAGCAAGTCTAATTGTTATCTTATAGAACTCTCCTTTTAGCCTGTATGGTATACGATAATAACATAGGACACTAATTATATTCTCCCCCTAAATCCAACTAACCTTAATTTTATGTGTGACACCTTTACCAATCTCTCCATCCGTTTGTATAATAAGCCCCAGATACCAAAATTATCCACTATTAAGGATTTTTTAATCTTTAATACTAACTATTCATTCATTTGTACTTACGTATACAATTAAATAAAAGTAATAGAGCTAAATGCAAAAAAAAATATATATATATATAGACATCTAACATCACACATAATTACTCCAAACTTGCCAACCAAACCAATCTACTTTTGGCAAACATTGCCCTGGCAACTAAACAACACAAAAATGGGTGATTCACGAGCATCCCGACTTGGCTGCACATATAATATCATTCCTTCATAATCCAATTATTACCTTTGTATTCCATGCGTTTAATCTTTTCCAAAGCTAATCTAAATCTTTTTTGCTCACAACAACTAAAACCTTCAAATATGCCCAAACAATTGTGACATAGGCAACAAAACATTCACCTCCCAATAGAAGAAAATTACCTCAAAACTAGCCATTAAATCACCAACACAATGCATAAGCTCCATATACTATGTTAGAAATAATAACAAAACATATATCAGTATCCAATTTTCAACACCACATGAGTTAGAAAACAGAAAGTTTTTTTTTTTAATTTTGTACTTCAAATGCAGGGAGAAAAGAGAGTAAGGATCAATATGGAACAAAAAAAGATTATACAAGCAAGGACAAAAAGAAAGAGAAAAAAAAAAAGTCAAAACCAATATCATTCATCCATAAATTCCACAATGAAACATTATATTTATTCAAATTTAGCATTTATCCAATTCAATTATGTGTCTCTCACTAACAATTAAGCCTCTAGGTTTTTAATTCGTGAGAGAGAAATGGTTTACAAGAAAATAAAATTGAAAATCAGGAGCAACACATTAGCTAATTCTCCATATGTAAGCAAGTATGTGCATAAGAGGTGTAATTTACCTAGTTTGCTAATAGAACAAAAACCTCGAGTGAAAATTTTGTTAAAGAAGTGACAGAATGGGGCTCAAATATCTAGCAGCAGTGAACAAAAAGTTGGGACTTCTAGTGCAATTGACTCCCTAATGAACCTTTACACAGTTGTATTGTATTAGTGGCCAATTTATTGATACAATTCAGGGTGCGTTTGGTAACTTTCAAATTTTAGCATTCTTTTACTCAAAATTTTTCTAAAATTTCTCAACTTTTACAAACAACCCATAGAGAGAAAACAAAAAATAAATGTATATTAATACTTATGTTATTTTTATTTTACAAAAACCTCTAAAATGATTGATTCTTAAAATATAAAGAGACATTATAACATTCTCTATTTAAAAAAATAAAATAAAAAAAACTAATATGAAATGATAGTAAATAAGGTGAAATTTTTGTATTTGATACTAATTATGACTTTTTTAATAGGGTTAAATCTTTATTTTTTAATTTATTTTTTCTTTTTCACCTATCATTTCCTCTAAATCAAGAAGCAATTAAACTTATTTAATCTTGATGTAGGATATTGACTATAAGATTTGTATATTTTTTTATGATGAAATTATAATAGTATACCAACAATAGATATAGCAGTATATGAGCTGTCTATACATTAAAATCTAGTTGTAAAAAAGCTATATATACAGCATATACCAGCTGTAAAAAAAGCTATATTATAACTATAATTATCTACTTTATAACCCATAATAAGCTGTCAAACAACCATTCTGTAGCCTATATAAAGGCTATGTGATTGTAGTTTTAAAACCGACTTTCATAAACAAAATTAGAGTTACTTGTGTGTTATCTAAGTTGTGAAGTTTTTATGAGTTGTTTCAATCTTAACTCTAGTGTCTTCTAATAAATTTTAAGTTGTTTCAATTTTAAATCTTGTTGTTTCACCACATCAAGTGGTATCAAAGTAAGGATTTCCCATACTAGAATCACTTTTTGCAATAAGAAAATGGCTGACCCTAAAGATTCGACCTCCAACAACATGAAAACAATGATTGATTTGCAGATGAAGACTCTACGAGTTCTCCAAGGCTTGTAGACCTCTTTTAAAGGGCTGTTAGTTGAGCTACAGGCTGCTCATCAATGATGGTCCTCGTGATCGGATAGAGCCACTATAATAACAACTAGGAAATTATATAAATCAGCTATCGCTGAATTTAGAAATACCAATCAAAGGTATGTTCAAAGAAATTTTAATGATAGCAGTGATGAAGAGATCAAGATACCTAACCAAATGAGACATTACAATAATAAACCTAATTTAGGTTGTGTCAGAGGTAACTTCAAGTACCAATTAGAGATGGATCTTCATACATTTAATGGTCAGCTACACATTGAAGAATTCCGAGACTGGCTTAATGAAGTAGAAAGGTTCTTTGACTAAATGGAGATTCCTGGAGATAAAAAGGTCAAGTTGGTGGCCTCCAAACTAAAGAAAGGAGCTTCAACCTGGAAAGAGCAGGAGCAAATGTCACGAGCTCACATAGGAAAAATACCAATAAGATCTTGGCAGTAGATGAAACAACTATTGAAGGGTAACTTTCTACCACGTGACTATGATTAGATTATATTTCAACAGTATCAAAATTATCAGTAAGAAAGTCATTTAATACGAGATTACTCAACTGAATTCTTTCTGCTGTCTAACTGATATGACCTTTCTAAAATCGAATCACAACAGGCAATAAGGTTATTGGGGGATTGAGACCAAACATCCAAGATAGAATAAGTATTCACGATGGGTAAAATCTTAGCAAGACTATATGACTTGCAACAAAAGCTAAGAGTCAGAGTGAAAGGATTTTCTGGTCGCGATTGACAACCATATAAACCACATATGAGGGAGTCATCACGTGGAAACAACACTCGAAATAATGGAAAATAAGTGACTAATAAAGGATAACAAGCATAACCGCCTAATAGGCTCATAAACGAAGTTGAAGGTGATGTTTTACACCCACTGCACAAATAACCCTAATCAGCAGTAAAGGTCGTTTAGCAACCAATTGAGATCAGGAACCAACCTCCTAATCCTTAAGTTTATCCAACATAAGATAAGTGTTATTGATGTGGTACAACCGAGCATAGGTCCAACAATTGTCTTCAACCAAGGACTAAAGGAGTTAATCTAGTCAACCAAGAGGCAGTTGTAGAAGAAGATCAACCATATATAATGCATGTATTGAAGATGATGGATAGGATAATGGTGAAGATGAATATGTTGAATATGTATATGGAGACAAAGGAAGGCGGTTTAATGTTGTTCAACGCATGCTACAAACCACAAAATAATCACTTCAAGATTTACAACATAACCAGATGTTTAAAACTACTTATAAAGTTAGAGAATATGTGTGTGATCTAATTATTAATAATAAGTGTCCAGAAAATGTAGTGGCAAATGTCATTTTAGCCAAATTAAAGCTACCAACAATAATCCACCAAAAGATTTACCTAACCGATTGGATTTCCAAAAGATACCAGCGAGAGGTGAATAGGTAATATAAAATTTCATTTTCAATTGGTGGTGTTTATTTTGGTGAGCTTATCTTTGCCATCATTGATAAGGATGTGAGACACATTATTCTAGGAAGACCTTGGCAATATGATTATCAAGTATTGCATAATAGAAAGATAACTTCTACACATTTTACAAAGATGGAAATAAACTTATCCTTGTTCTTTCAAGTGTGAAAAAATGTCCTAAAACTTTTAAAGTGAAGGGGCGATCTCTTTTATTCACAAATAATATACTCGAAGAAGTCAAATGAGATAAATATTTGATTGCTTTGGTTGCTAAAGGATGCTAAAGGATAAAGTCCTCCACCTACCAAAGTACCAAAAGAGTTGCAACCACTTATGAAGGAGTTTGCTAAACTTTTTCCAGATGAATTGCAAATGGGTTATCACCCATGCGTGACATACAATATGCCATTGACTTAGTGCCAGAAGCAAGCTTACTGAACCTACCACGTTATCGGATAAGTCCTCAGGAACATATAATCCTACAAGGGAGAGTGGATGAATTTATCAGAAAATGAGTAGTTTAAACAAGCATAAGTTCTTATGCAATACCAGCCTTACTTACACCAAAGAAAGATGGTAGTTAGTACATGCGTGTCGATAATCGAGCTATCAACAAAATCATAGTGAAATATAGATTTCCCATCCATCGGTTAGATGATATACTTAGCATACTAGAAGGAGCCAAAATTTTTAGCAAGATAGACTTGAAAAGCGGTGACTACCAATATGCATTCATCTAAGAGATGAATAAGATGACCTTCATGACCAAGAAAAGATTGTATGAGAGAAAAGTCGTGCCATTTAGACTTTCAAATGCACCTAACACCTTTATAAGGCTTATGCACCCAATCTCTAAGCCATTCATGGGTAAGTTTGTTGTCGCTTACTTTGATAATATACTTATTTACAAACAGGCACGTGAGCTTCATTATGGGCATTTGTAACAAGTTTTTGCCACTTTAAAAGAGAACAAGTTGTATGCCAATCTCAAGAAATGCAATTTCAAGACAAGTAAGCTGATCTTTCTTGGGTTTATTGTGAGCAGTACTGGAATTATGGTGGATCCTGAGAAATTTAAAGCTATCAGGGAATGGCTATCACCCAAAACCATTTCTGAGTTATGTACTTTCCATGGCTTAGCTACATTATACAGACGTTTCATACGTAATTTCAGTAGCATAACAAGTCTCATGACTGATTGCTTAAAAAATGACCATTTATGTAGATCGAAGTAGTAGAAAAAAGCTTTTAATTGATCAAAAAGAAGCTAGCCAATGCCTCTGTGTTAGCTTTACCAAGTTTTGAGAAACTTTTTGAATTACACACAGATGCTTCTATTATAGGCATAGGTGTTATTCTTTCACAAAAAGGGTCGTTCAATATCATTTTACAGTGAGAAACTAAATGAAGCTAAAAAGAATTGGTATACGTATGAGCTTGAATTCTATGTTTTTATGTAAGCACTTAAGTATTGGAAGCATTATTTGATATAACAAGAATTTGTGTTGTATTCGGATCACCAAGCCCTTAAGTTCAATAACAATCCACAAAGCCATAGTCGAATGCATTTAAGGTGGGTTACTTTTCTTCAGCAATTTATATTTACCTTGAAGTACAAGTCTAGTGAACAAAATAAAGTGACAAATGCCCTCAGTCGGTGGGTAAACTTATGTGTACTTTACATGCAAAAGTCGTAGGGTTTGATACCTTCAAAGATCTGTATGCCTCTGATATTGAATTTAAAGAACATCGAGATCGCTACCTTAATAGCTAGCCTAGTGATTTTCTCCTGAATAATGATTATTTATTCTTGGGGACACGCTTATGCATACCCAATTACTCTTTGAGAGAGAAGATAATAAAAGAGGTGAACTAGCTAGACATTTTAGGTGAGATAAAACCATTATTTTGGTTGAAACACGTTACTATTAGCCACAATTGAAAAGAGATATTGGAAAATTCATACAATGATGTTATATATATCAGACATCGAAGGATCAACAACAAAATACTAGCTTATATACGCCTTTACCGATTTCGAATGATTTATGGGAAGACATATCTATGGATTTTGTGTTAGGATTACCACGCACACAAAGACAAAAAGGTCCAACTTTTGTGGTAGTAGATCGATTTAGCAAGATGGCTCATTTCATCCCATGCTGCAAGATTTTTAATGCCACTAATATAGCTAACCTCTTCTTCAAAGAAGTTATTCGTTTGCATAGGATACCAAAATTCAATACCTCATATTGGGACACGAAATTTCTCAGTCACTTTTGGAGGACTTTATGGCATTAATTCAATACTAATCTACAATATAGCACTACATGTTATCCATAGACAGATGGACGAACTGAGATAGTAAATTGATCTTTGGGTAATATAGTAAGATGCCTTTGCAGTAATCATCTAAAACAATGGGATTTTTTCTTATCATAAGCAGAGTTTGCATACAACAACATGCAAAGTCGCACCATATGCAAATCCCCATTTGAGGTTATCTATGGTCGATCCCCTCGACATACGGTAGACCTAGTTCATCTACCCATAATTCTAGGATACTCAATTGCCATTGAACACTTGGCAGATCATATCCAAAATGTTCATAAAATGATACATTAGCAAATTGAGATTTCCAATGCCAAATATAAGGAACATGTTGACATCCATTGAGGAAGAAAGATTTTTAAATAAGGTGATAATGTAACGGTTTACTTGCGCAAAAGACGAGTATCCATAGGAAATCATGGGAAGTCGACACCAAAGAAGATTGAGCCTTACAAAATTCGCAAGAGAATCAATGATAATGCTTGTATAATTGACATTCCCAATTCCATGGGCATATCAAAGACTTTTAATGTGGCTGATATATATCATCTTTACTTGCAAGGACGAGTTATTTACAAGTGCAAGAGACTAATGTAGGACATTAATTGTAAGATTTTTGTATTTCTTATGCTGAAAATACAACAGTATGCGAGTTGTCTATACAACAAAATACAGCTATAAAATCAACTTTATATACAACATATACCGGCGGCAAAAAAAAAGAAGCTATATTGCAATTATAATTACCTACTTTACAACCTATAACAGGCTATCAAACAATTATCCTCCAGTCTACATAATGGCTATGTAATTATAGTTCTAAAACCAACTTTCATGAATAAAATAAAAGTTACTTGTATGTTATCTGAAATTCTTATTAGTTGTAAGTTCTTTTAATCTCAACTCTAATCTCTTCTAATAGATTTTGAGTTGTTTCAATTCCAAGTTTTGTTTTTTCATTGCATCAAATTTGTATAACATTCACATGAAAAAATTAGGTTTGACTGAGAATGCATGCCAAATGAATAAAAAGGCTACTAATTCATTTACTTGACAATATTTCATGTAAATTATAAATGATTAAACTACAACTAATTTTTTAGGTAAAAGTAGTGATGATTGACGAGTTAAAGTTGGTTATGAAAATTTGGAATGCAAAATGTGTTAATATAATTTAGATATTAAAGGAGATTAAATAGAATTGATAATTTTCAAATTATGCAATTTGATAAAATTAGTTTTTTTTATTATTATATTCAAATGATTCAATCATTAATGAAAAAATAAATATTAAAAAAAAGCAACAAAAATTATTCATGAAAATATTTCTTTTATATAATATATAATTATTATAGATGATATGTGAGCATATATATTAATGATTGTTATCGTTTTATAAGATTAAGTTTTAAATTTAATTTAAAATTTAATGTAAAAATAATTTTTAAAAAAATTGAAAAATTAATTTCCAAAAATTTGTAAGTTTAGAATATGCATTAAATTTATATAATACTATATAAAAAAAAATTTAATAATTTTTAATTTATTCCAAAGCTGAAAACGGTGTCGTTCTGGACAAAGCCATCAGTGATCTTTTCAGTTTCGACCGTTTGCCAATGTAAAAATTCCCCTACCGTGAATTAAGAATACTGTCCAACCGTACAATAGCTACCGGCTGCAATCACCTCACCACCGCTCCCTTCCTAATTCGCCTCCGGGCCATTTCTTTCTCCGCAAAAAATCACAGAGCTCTCTTTCCCAACGAAAACCCTAACTCCACCCCCCCTCAAATTATTTGTCCACTGATTCGATCCATTTCTCCGTGAATATATCGTGCAGCGTAATTTCGACGTTTCGGTGATCGAAATGAGCAAAAAGAAGTTCGACAATGCGGCTCGGGTTCTTTCCGTTGCAGTATTATTGGTAATTGTCGTGTTGAATTTACCGGGGCATGTGAGTGGCGCCGACGATGACGAAACGGAAGGCCAGCCCACTAATCCGGCCGCCATTCATCTCTTCACGCAGGCTCTCTTCAGTCAATTTAGTAATCTCAGCAGGTTTTTCGCCAGCGACGTCCGCAAGCACTTGAGCTTCTGCATCACGGACGTGTAAATCACGAACCATCTGTACAGACATATTCATTATACATACAGATGTTTTCTCATAATTTGGAGATAAATTACGCATTGAAGTTTTTTTTTTTTTTTTTCAACTGTCGTGCAGGGATGCTGACTGGAATTCAGCATTCAATTTCTCATCGGATTTGACATTCTTGAACAATTGCATTGAAAGGACAAAAGGTATAAAAATGTGAAGGAATTATAAAGAATAAAAAAAGAAAGAGGTTTATTGAATAAATTATAACTTGCTGGATATGGTTATCGGATACACACATAACAAACTTGATTTTGGATGAGGAAACTCTGGCATGAGGTTTCCGAAGTGTGGATGAAATATTGTTAAGGACCTTTCCGAGACATCACTGAGCTCCATTGCAATTGGCTAGCGACTCGGCAATAGGGGCCTTCTAGTTGCACTACAAGAATCAGACATATAAATTCAAGATTATGATTGGGCTCGACGAGCTTGAATGGTTGTGACATTACTTTGTAGGGTTCAGATAAGTATTGGGAAGAAGCAGCATTGTCTAAACTTTTTGCCATGAACTGAAATTTCCTGTAATGCCTCTCAAGGAACCAGGAACCTTCTTGGCAGTCTGCAAATCTTTACTTAAGAACATAAACTAATAACTACATATTATGAAAAAATCTAGCTTCCCACTGGGACTAGTTCTTGTGAGAGGCTCAATCTATCATTTCCTTATCCTATTCCAACTTTATAATTTTTGGAGGACTTCAAAAAGCAATGTGCTCATGCTGTTTTTACTGGTTTTTGTTTATTGGGAAGGTGGTAATATCAGGGCTCAAGATTTGTGACTACAAAATTACCACTATTTCCAGGACATGACTTGCAGTGAACTCTGGAAATGGTCGATTGGTGAGAGTTCGTGCAAGTAAATCTTTAAAGCCCAAAGAACAAGTAGGCAAAGAGTTCCAAGATGAAATCAATTAGGGTTGTTCATAATAGTTATGTTTAGTCACCAATTGTCCCAAAACTTTAAGCTTTTGGTAAATGAGCCAATAATGTATTTGAAGCCAACTTAACAATTCCCTTCGTGGGCAATCCCCATCTTGCATGTTGGCTAGAGAGACAAATAGATCAGACCAAACAGGTTGTCCACTGTCTGCCAACCAAAATAGTATAGAACAGAAAAGAAAACAGGGGAGTAAAACACGAGAGTACACCAATTGCCCAAGAGTTTAAGCTTCTTCTAATTTGTACTCTTGTTCTGTTCTTTTACAGTATGCTGGAACTTATTCCAGTTTGTTGTATTTTTTATTGATTATCAGGAGATCTTACACAGCGCTTGTGCACGGCAGCCGAAATAAAGTTCTATCTCAATAGTTTCTTTGAAGAGGGGTCAAAGAAAACTAATTATCTGAGACCTAATAGGAACTGTAATTTAAACTCATGGGTCTCTGGATGTGAGCCAGGATGGGCTTGTAGTGTCGGAAAGGGTAAAAAGGTTGACCTCAAAAATTCAAAGGCGATGCCTGATAGAACTCTTGATTGTCAGCCTTGTTGTGAGGGTTTCTTCTGCCCTAATGGCATTACCTGCATGAT
This sequence comes from Pouteria glomerata, assembly GCA_035590655.1. Taxonomy (NCBI): domain Eukaryota; kingdom Viridiplantae; phylum Streptophyta; class Magnoliopsida; order Ericales; family Sapotaceae; genus Pouteria; species Pouteria glomerata. The sequence goes on from JAVXUM010000036.1 coordinate 12,247,364, forward strand.
ACGTAAGTATTTTCAAACCAAATCATGATATGATCCAATTAAATTTTTATATTTTTTTACATCAGTTACTGATCTCTGATTGCAGGGATTCTTTGAACTGCCCCATAGTCCATTTACACATTCTTATGCTATAGTCACAGATGAAATATATGCCATTGTTCCTTTACATCACAGTCTTAAATTATGTTATGCGGTTACGTGTAATCTTTTAAATGTGTGAACGTGAAATATTTGAGTTGGACACTTATCATTTGAACTAGGGTGCAGGATTGTTTCTGACATAAGTAGCTGAATGTTATCGAAAATCCTCATATACTAGTTCAGTTTCTATGTAACTACACAAAAGACTTCAATATCATGCATGTTAAATTTTTATGGCACTGTGGAAAAATAATTTTACCCTATAAAATAAAAAACAAAAGTATATTCAAATATAACTTTTTTTCCATATCTCCATATATTTTTGATATGAGAAATAAGTAAATTCAACATTTGGGTATATAAACGTACCCAACACCTATACTAGAATCCGCGTAACAGGGTTTAAGCTTCCAAATGGATTTGTCTGCAGTAGTTTTCTCACATTTTCAACTGGAATTGGTAATGATGTAGGTATATATTTCAAGGATTATGGTTGCATTAGGATATAGTATGAACTCAATTGCTTATTAAGGTCACTATTCTCCATCTTAAATGTTTGACTGAATGATATTTGATTAATTGGTGATAATGTGGGTATATTTTTGAAGGACTATGGTTAAATTAGGATTGAATATAACTCATTTGCTTGTTAAGGTCATGCTTCTCCATCCTAAGGATTTGACACTGGTATTTCTTGCTCCAAGTTTAGTTGCTACTTTGGCTTGGCATCACTATTATGAAGGAATGCTTCCTTCCTCTCATCTTTTTCAATTCAACTGGCTGCTTTCTTCATGACTCTCAAACTTTCAACTGTTCACTTTTTCAACCAACAAAAATTCTATCTATTATTGGACTTGAATGGAGGGGTGGCCATTGGATATCCGCACAATAGTAACAAATTTCTCACATGGAGAGGACTATTTTACAACATTTTTTCTAGCATCTGCCGCATACAATGGCTTGCTCTCCAAAGAGAATGATGAACTCCTCCATCATCCTCTGACATTTTCATGATAGAAGCTTTTTCTCACTTAGTGTTTCCATGTGACTGCCTTAATGGCATGTTAGACACGGGGTGGGGGGAGGTTAGTTCCACAATGCATAGTGAGAGGTTATTGAGATATATTCTCAACTGACCATCCAAAGATCCATCCAAGGTTGATACAAATGGAAGTTATTGCTTCAAATAAAATCTAGGCACAAATAATTACTGAAATTTTGCACAGTCATCGGCCAATGAATACAAGTGCATTTTTTGCTTTTTATATTATGAATTCTATAAAGAAAAGGCCTTTCATTAATTTTCTCTTCAACTCCGCTTTTGAAAACATTCTTTTGCTTCACTGAAGCCTTGAACCCAAAAAACTTGCACATCTGAATATTTTACACATGTAATTATTTATGTTTTGTATTTATTCTACCATGTTCTAGATGGAACATACAGTTTCTAACATTTGTTTCATTGTTTCTTATTTTGAATTTTTGAATATATATAATATATATATTTTGGGGGGTGGGGGTGTTGCCATTTGCTGTTTTACCATCGAAGCTTGCCCGCTCGGTTCTTATTGCC